>JAULBM010056982.1:0-10391 GCA_032357055.1 Geukensia granosissima
ATTGTTTCTACATACAAGTGAAATTTTAATTCTGCCCTTGTATGGGAACATAGCAAACAACGTAAAAATCGCATTTTAAACAATTGTTTTTTTGTTTTTTTTAGGTCTGTTGTTGTACAATGTTACCTCCCTTGGCGAAAGAAGAAATTTTCAAACTCACACTCTGATCTTAACCGAATGTAGCATTTATTAATAGAAACTAAATGTTTAAATTGGAAATTTTTAAAATTATTTAGAATATCAAAAAAATATATTAAGATGTTATGTCATTCATGACATTTTTGACAACATATCTTTAATATACCTTTTGTTGAAGTAAATTGCAGCAATATCAACATCCACACTACCTTTATTTTAAACCACATCAAATTAAATAAATATATCATAATGAAACCGCTAGGTAAAATAAATTTTAACATCTTTAAATCTTTCATTCAAATTAAATAAATAACTTAGTCTGTTAGGACCGACTGACTGAGAGCATTAATTTGCTGTGTAGGACGTTTATAACTTTCATACCCCATTTTAAACCTAACATTCCGTCCGACAGATAGCATTAATATGTTGCGTAGGACTTTCAACCCTCCCCCATCTTGTACCTATATATTAATTCATAACAAATGCTAGTTTTAATAAATAGATTGAAGGGATCTGATACACATAGCGCACAGAAATATCATATCTATGATAGAATATTTATGGTGATGTTACTCATTTAATAATAGGACATTGCCTCTATATCTAGTGACACGAAGATGGGAGACATTTCATCTTGTAGTTTTCAATACCATAGATGTATTTGGATTTACCTGAAGTAGCTGCTGTTGTGCAAAGCTTAGATATATTTTTAATTGCTTATCTGAATATTGCCATTTTGAACCTATCTTGTCGAAATTTTCACGTTCATAAATATATATTTCATTTTAAAATGTGAACTGTAATATTTTTGTTGCTTCAACACTGCATGAAATAACATTTACCTAGAATATTTTTAATGCTCTATCTTGCGAATACTAATATTGCTCATCTCTTGTCGCAAATCATACAGGCCCTATCTTTTATTAGCGTGAAAAAGATCGCGATAAAAATTTTTAGAAAATGATGATCGCGGGTTGAGATATCATAATCCACTGGATTTTACATTTAGAGGATCATTATTTTATATTCCGGGTTAAGGCGTTTATTTGTTTATCTATCTATCTACTTGTAAACTTATTTATTTATTGCTGTTGTTCACGTTTTTTTTTTTTCTTTCGTGTGGCAAAGCCTGAACAATCTAAATGTTTTACGCTTTTTACGACCAAATTGTTTTATATGATATGCCAAATACATTCGACTCTCAATACTTTTGCCAAACCAGTGTAATAACAAAGAGAGTACTTTGAGAGGATTGGTTCATATTTATTTTTTTAGTTTGGCATAAATAACCATCGGGCAGCTGTTAACCTTATTTTTTAAATCCATTTTAATGGATCATCCGTTTGAATAAAAAGCCTGTATATCATACGTATTTACGGAATACGATATGTCATTTATTTGAATTATACGACACTGATATTCTTTTTTTCATTTTTTAAAAGAAATATGCTTTTTTTGTCAAAAATGCATTTTTACCCCAACAATTACTTAAATGTTAGAAATATGATTAAAAACATCATATGAAAAATATAATTGAAAATTAATGTTATTTGTAATTTATTTAAATAAAACAGCATTGATTTTATTTTACCATTTTCAGAAATATGCAATTAATCAATTTTTGGCCAAAAAAAACATTTTCCCCCAAAAATAACTAAAGTACTGCTTTATGATTAAAAATTTATCATCTTTATTATCACTATAATTGAAATTAAGGGAATTTCTCATTTATTTTAATCAAACGGCATGTTTATCAGTTTTTATTGATTATTTCCAGAAATATGTGAATTTTTCTTAAAAAATGCATTTTTACGGCAAAAAATACTTAAATGTTAAAAATATGAGCAAAAGCCTTATCAATATGAAGAATTTAATAAAATAAATTTTATTTGTTGTTTGTTTGAATAATACTGCATTGTTTTTATTTCATATTGATTATTTTTAAAAATATGAGATTTTTGTTAAAAATGCATTTTTTACCCAAAAAATTACTCTCATGTTAAAGATATGAATAAAATCCTTATGAATATAAACAAATTATTTGGAATAAATGTTGTTTGTTCTTTGTTTGAATTATACAGCGTTGTTTTTAGTTTTCTATCGATTATTTCTGGAAATATGGGATTTTTCGTAAAAAAATGCACTTTTTACCCCAAATTTTACTTTCATGCTAAAAATATGACTTAAAACCTTATTAATATGAACACTTAAATTTGAATAAATGTTATATGTTGTTCGTTTGAATTATAAGGCGTTGTTTTTATTGTTTATTGATTATTTCCAGAAATACACGATTTTTCATAATTTTTTACATTTTTGCCCCCAAAATAGTCAAAATTGAGAAAAATGAATAAAAATTGCATTTTGTGCCAAAATAAAGCTTGTTTTAATAGAATATCACCAAAAAACTAGTTTTTAAGAGAGGGCCAAATTGGCCCTTCGTGAACCTACTCCTTTAGAAATGGCATTTCGTGGACAATGTTAAAGAGAAAATGACAGTGTTTGTCACAAATGTAAGAAAGACGTTTTGAAAAGACGTGGATCGTGTCTTACTGGCATAAATTCTATATTCTTTTTTTTTTCAAATATAAAAAAATAAAGAGAACCATTTAAAAATGGTTTGGCAACAATTGGCTTAAATTGGTTATGCTTATGCTTAACTGTTTTAGTATTACATAAAGAGGGACATTGTATACAAATACATTCCTAAAGATAGATTATGGCAAACCAGTGTTTTTAATAAGTTCAATTTAAAGGGTGTCAAACTTACTTAGAGTATCAGCCGTTTTCTCGACTATCGTACGAATAACTCTAACCGCTCGAGTTCTACAGTCAAACTTTAATGACTTTCAGGTGAAAAGGATGTATCTGAGAATATACTGACATCTTTGTAATGCTTCCCTCTATATTCAAAATTTTGGATTGAAATAAAATTAGTTTATAAAGTAACCTACAGCTTTCAGTTCTAACTGTGTTTCTCTGTCGACATGGATTGTACCCTTGCTTTTGTTCAGTTTTTTTATAGCTGTAATTTCGCCTTTATAATAGCCTATTGCTGAGAAGACTTGATGTTCGTTTTCTGCCATACTACCCATTGATGGTGTATTACTTTCTTTGATGTCAACTTGAAGACTTAACTGAAAATACAATGTAATGAAAACACTAAGAAGTGAAAAATGAATGTTCGGTGTAGGAAGCGGTATTACTCATTGGCGATCACAAAGAACAACTGCCCGTGTCCGTTATGTCTGATGTCCTATCATGATTAAATGAAGGACAGTTTCATCCTTTCAGTCCATTTGGCCAAGCTATGTAAATCAAATGAAGGATGGTTTCATCCTTTAAGTCCATTTGGCCAAGCTATGTAAATTAAATGAAGGACAGTTTCAACCTTTCAGTCCATTTGGCCAAGCTATGTAAAAAGTTTTGTTTTTAAGTTGGTCAATAAAATAACAAGAACTTCTCATTTCGGCTTATTTACACTATCAAGACAAAATATATAACGGAAAGCCAAATTTGCTTTAAAAAAAGTTGCCAATAAAACGTTTACCCATGTGGCATAATGGTGGTAAATTTTGATAAACTATATGCTAAAGGTAAGGAGAAACTCCTCATCAGCAGTCTTTAACCAAAACATAGGAAGTCTGAGTATAAGAAGTCCGATAAGAAGATATCTAATCCAAATATACGAAATAGTAAGCCAAATCCAGCGACAGGTACAATTACAAGGTGCTTTGTTAAATTGGTCTACGGGAGATGAAGATCATTTAGATTTATCGAATCAGAACTAGAACAATCCGTGGCGGCAACCTGAAATGGCAACCGGGACAATACATACATGTTATTAAACAGGAGTGTATAAAGCATGCAGGCATCGTCAACATGTGGCAATAATGACTTGAATAACAAAGGACATCATAATTAAAGTTATGTTAATGTCTTGAGGTAACAGTATAAAAGGAGAAGGAGTAATATTTTATGCAAAAGCAAAATGTATGACATATCCCACCTTTACATCTAAAGTACTTGGAATAAACACGCTTTCCAGAGTGGCCCTCCTGAAGAGACCAGGTTTATTTTTTTTACAAACAGACAAACAAGGTTGAGTCTCATATTTAATAAATACAAAAAATAGTTGGCATCAAACGTAATTGGATTAAACTTTACTACAGTTATGATAAAATCTGTACCTTTAAGGTCCCATATTATGTTAATAAAACACAACGATACTATGAATTGATTGATTGATTGCTGCTTAACGCCACGTCGGCAATATTTCAGCCATATCATGTCGGGAACATAACATTATTTGATAATAAAATACACTGTTAAGACTAACATCATAAAAAATTATCGAATATTTACATATAAAACAAAGTTTTAAGAATAGCTTGTTAAAGTGTAAAAAACTACCTTTATCTGACAGTTTATATCACAGTCAAAAAGTAGAATAATATTAGAACAAATGACAGTTAAAGATAACAAACATGTAATAAAACATTATACATTATCACATAAAATAATTGACAAATAGGACGTTGATCTATATTCGAGAATATAGACCAACGTCTTTTAGATATGCTAAAAGTTTGTCCCTAGCGACTTTTGTAAACAAATCTTTTATATTTGAGACTGTGTAGAACCGATGTATAATATCGGCTTTTTTTACACAGTCAACTAAAACATGTTTTATATTTTGTCTGCATTGGCATGGAATACACTCAGGAGGCGGCTCATTCTCTAAAATATAAGAATTAGCCGTCCTGGTGTGGCCAATGCGACATCTAGTTAAAACAACTTGATCTCTACGACTTCTGCCAGAGTATAAAAGCTTGGTCCAATAACTGCCTGGATTTCGTGTAATTTATTGTTAATTTGCAAATCCCACTGATACTATGAATAAAATAGCCTTATAATCCGTTACGAGATTTTGTGAGGGAATTCGACGTTTCATATACAACATTGCACTTTTCCAACGATTACAACTGAACAAGTCGATGGTTGCCCTAAAAATGTATGACATAATTGTGAAATATCATGCTCGTTTTGCAGAAAATAGGTGATAAAAAATGTGTTAGATTCTCCCTACGTGGATTCCCCCTACCAACTGGACTGGTCATTGTACAAATATGGTTTCAACTGATTGGGTAATATAAAATATTAACCCATGTCCTGAACTTTAATCCCTGGTATCAGTGGAAAACACATGTATCAGTAGACACAATAAAGTATAAAATTATCGTAATCTTATTCGTGCCAGGCATGAAAATTTGCGCTAATCAAAATACACCAAATTTTGTTCGAATAATAATGAACAAAGTGAGAAAATATGAAACAGCAGATTTTATTTAAATACAGGAGAGTATGACATGCACTTGATTTTTTTTAAATTAAAAATGCACAAATGTTTTTACTATAGTAAAATTTTGTTAATCTCAGCTTCTTGCCGTATGGTAGAACTAGTCCTGAAATTCTAATATTTGCCCGCGGTAATTTTTTAGTTGGGGCAGTTGCGTGAATTTTCGTTTTGAAAAAGAAAGTTTTGCATTTCGAAGGAAACGTATCAGTTCTGCAGCTGGTAAATAAATAAATCGCAGAAATTTGATTGTCCAACCATTATGACAATTTTTTTCGAATAAAGTTTTAGTTTAAGATCCCGTGTAGAATTTTGCTTTAAAATGTTTTTTAGCCATTGTTTTAGGTCGCATTTATATGCAAATTAGGTGTCTACTTGCTGGCCAAAACATGATGGACGGGTTCATTTTCGTTTTATGACTGAAATTTCAGGTGTGAAAGCTACTCGTCGCAGGTCTTATGAAAATTGCTCAGGTAATACTTACTACGATTTACACAGGTTAAAACCATATGAAATTCTTGTGAAACGTTTTTTTTTTTGAACTCGTAAGGTTATTCTTTAAACGTTCCATTATTTTTAGACATCAAAAATTAATTTTGATCGTTTTAATACAAGCTTCTTCAACCTCACAAAATCTCATTACGGTCTATAGAAAACTTTCAGTGTTTTGTTGATCTATTTTGTTATGTTTGTAAAGATATCGATGATGTTTCTTTTATAAGATTAATAACTTTATCATAGATGTTATTTGTGGTTTTTTTATATGATCGGCATATTTCAGAGTTATCAGTTAAAATGAGTATGTCTGAATATTTTACAGTTTGTCCCCCTTGATATTTTAAAGCAAAATCAGCTGGCTAAGAGCAGTCCAAAACAGTTCTGGAGCAAAGTTAGAAATAAATCCAAAGCAGTCCCGGTCATGCACATTACTCCAACACAATTTTATAGCTTTTATATGACAATTGGGTTTGCTTTCATTCAACCCATTGGACTCCCCGAAAACTTTCATCCAACAGTTTCAGTGCATTTCACTGAAATATATTCCTTTAAGTTTGAAATGACTGACAGCATATTTCAATTCCATACCAATTCTATACCTACCATGCTGCGGATACTTCCACTGGTAGCTAATATCTTCTTAGTCTGTATAATGTCTTCAAATTTGATCTTCCATAATTGTAGAATTAACACTTTTTCAAATCTCTGACGCCTGAAACGTTTTGTGTTTTCTTTAAGATACAAAACATAAGTGTTTATAAAATCATTTATTTCATATTGATGGCCATGGTTTTGAGTGTTTTCTGACTAAACGATTTATATATGCCCCTTTAAGTATTTACCAGCTATTTTTCTCAACCTACAGTAGCGGACTGGCGAAAGTTATAAGCGCTAGCAACAATAGCTAGCAGCTAGTGTTCAAATTTGCCAGCCTCTGTTGAACGCTCCTCGGCCTTTTTGACAGCCAAAAGCTTTCCACGATTTGAACCCTAGCTAGCTACTGTTGACAGTAAACTGTAGCTGCAGTAAACAATCAATAGTTTTAAAAAATTTTCACACCTTTCTGTATATTGATACCCTTGTTGATATGGGACAATAAACATGTCACCCGAGGTAATGATGAAGCCATATCGTAATAAACATAACACCTATTAATTATCTAGTATCTAGTTATTATCTAGTAATTTACTGGCGGAAACTTACACAATAGATATGCACCATCTCGTCGTAATATTCGTTGAATCACTCTCTGGTTTGTGTCCATGGCAGACAATCAAACTTCATGTGTATTTTTATCGGAACTTCGGTAATATTCGTGTTTTCTTAGTAACATTAATTTTATAAGTTCAAGCAATTACATGGAGGCTGTAGAAGATTCAACTGAAGCTAACGAGCGTTCAACGTTCGCGTTCAAGGATTGAACGAAAGCTGACTAGTGCTCAAAAGCTTTCAACAGTTTGACAGCTGGGCATTTAACCGTAGCTGGCGAGTGTTCAAAATGGCTTTCAATGGCTTTCAATTTGCTAGCAATTTGCCAGCAAATTGAAGGCTTTAATAAAACTTTCGCCAGACCGCTATTGTAGATGCAAAATACCTTTTTTGCAATAACAGCGAATAATCTCTGTCCAGCAAATCATTGTATTTAGTTTTCTCCGTTTTCTTGGTCGAATACTCAATTAAATGTCTCAATCTTCTTTGTTTTCGTCCGTACGAATACATCCGATATCCAATAACCCATTTTAATCATACCCAGTTATACAACTTACCGGTAATAGTAAAGAGAGGTCAGAATGATAGCCACCACAACCATGGACATACACACAGTTACGATAGCCACTGTCTTATCTGTAATTACAGTGACGTAGAATATCTGCGTAAAAAGTCAACACTAGAAACGAGAAACGATGTCTTTACTAAATACTTAACAGTGAATTAATGTTATGATGATTCTAATTTCCGACTGACTATAAAAATAAGGAGGCATAATTGTCCAATCTCTTCTTTTCAGAAGATATCTTGTTGGTAGTTTCGGTTTTTGCAGGGATATTCATATAGCACAGAAGCTATATGAAATTTGATATTTTAGTCATCTAAACATATTTGCAGGCCCTTCCAAGATCAATTAAATGTAATTATAGGAATAAGCTGCTTGGTTGGTTGTTGGTTGCGTTCCGTGTGATTACCTGTATAAACATATATTGATTAGCTGTCGGCACGTCACGACAAAAACAATGAAAAACTCAAATAACTTTTTTTATTTTTAATTGTATTTTCATCAAAATCAAAATTTATATATATAATAATGCACATTTAAAAATAAAGTTTAAACATAATGCCTTTATATGTTCCATAACGTCCCGAGTGCAAATTTTAGGAGCTGAGCGCACCAAGCTAGAGCTGTGTGGTGTTTAGACGGATCGGCTTATAGTGCGGTGACCAGAGTGGGATTTTTTAAATTTTAATCTCCCCAAAACACTCACAGGTAATTAAACTATTGTTGTGACGTCAGCCTATTCATGCTTTTTTCATGAATCTACGCCGAGGAAAGCCTCCAGACAAATATTAATCCTCCAAGCGTTAAAAACTTTTAATAAATTAGTGAACACAATTTGTATCTGCACGTGATTTTCAATAAGTTTGAATTAACTCCAAAACAATAGAGGCAAGCAAGCGCGGATCCTGAAGTCCGGTGCTTATTTGAACGCCAAATTGGAATCCCACTGTTTATAGTTCTTGTTTCTTTTAGGAGCGCACCACGTACGTCCCTCTGAATCCGCACTCGACAAGTGCCTGTGCTGCACTCTATAATTGCCTATTCATTGAATTCTACGCCTTGTACTACAGGTTTTCGGGGCCTGTTTCCGGTCAGATTAAATATTTAAAGAAAAAAAGGGGTCAAGGGTTTTTTTCAAATAAATATTCATTACAAAAGGATGATATGGTTATTCATGTACAAATCAAGTTGAAAATAAATATTCAGAAGCATGTGATGTGATTAACTGTGTAGTAAAAATGTAAGAAGGTTTCGCGCGAAAAATAACCCTGCTTCTTGACAACTGAAATAAATAACTTTGCGCCGAAAAATTCAAATGGTAGTTCCCTTAGTGTACATCGATTACTATAATCTTTAGGTTATGTTCCAGACCGTATAAATATATACGCACATGTTAAATCTAGTTATTTAAACCGTACGAGTAAACAAGCCGTATCAGGATATTTTTTACTATTAGGTTTTTAGTCGGGCCGATTCAGAGCTTGTCACAAGGAGCAGGAATAACACACCACACGATCTTCTTTTTACTATATTGTAGAAAATCGCCGGATGAAAAGGGAAAATATTCGTACTCTACACAAAAAAATCCCAATAGGGCGCGCTGTTGCAATGAAATTTCCCGACCTAACACACACTCCCGTCCCTTTTTATTTCTTGTTTGTTGAGTTTTCTGTTACTATTAAATGACAGATTATTATGTGGCCGTTCATGACATTGGCGGGGTATCATACGCGTATATTGTCAAAACATACTCGTATATATTGGTTTTAAACGCGTATATTTGTATTATATACGCGTATATGCTTATTTTCTTAATTTTTTTTTGTTAAATAAAACAATATATTCGTATACATACGCGTTAATAAACACAATATACGCGTATATATTGGTTTTATACGCGTATATATACACGTATATTTAAGAGTTTATAATATTTAGGACTGCGATGGTTATTTTCTTATTTTTTTTTTTTTGTTAAATAAAACAATATACGCTTATATATACGCGTTAATAAACACAATATACGCGTTAATAAACACTATATACGCGTTAATAAACACAATATACGCGTATATATACGCGTTTATAAACACTATATACTCGTATATATACGCGTTAATAAACACAATATACGCGTATATATACGCGTTAATAAACACAATATACGCGTATATAATACAAATATACGCGTATAAAACCAATATATACGCGTATATTATGTTTATAACGCGTATATTGTTTTATTTAACAAAATAAAAAAAAAAAATGAGAAAATAACCATTGCACTCCTAAATAATATAACCTCTAATATATCTGTATTATATACGCGTATATTATAGAAATATACGCGTTTAAAACAAATATATACGCGTATATATTGATAATATACGCGTATATTTACGCGTATGTTTTGACAATATTCTGTTTATTAACACGTACATATACGCGTATATTGTTTACTTTAACAAAAAAATTGATTGATTGATTGATTGTTGTTTAACGTCCAGTGGCAAATATTTCATACATATCCAGGACGGAAACAAGTTAGCAAACAATAAATCAATATGTAGACTAACAAAGGGACCGGTAAGGGAGGGACTTTTAGACTGCCACTGGAAAAATTGC
>JAULBM010056993.1:0-10391 GCA_032357055.1 Geukensia granosissima
TAAAGCTGGAGTAACACGAACCCTACAAAAACCAGGGTGAGTTCAGGTGCTCCGAAAGGGTAAGCAACTCCTGCTCCTTTAGTGGCACCCGTCGTGTTACTCAGTAGTCAATAACTATTACATCTACACCCACCATATTGTATCTGTAATTAGACCTTGGTGTGTACTTGCGAGTATGCTATCTGACATTGACCTCATTTTCATGTCATTTGACCTTGACTCCATTCTCAAGGTCAAGCGATTTCAGTTACATTTTCGTATTCAAGCCAGTTTCTCACCCTATTTGGCCCGTAGTTAGAACTTGGTGAGTACTCTGACCTTGATCTCATTTTCATGGTTGAGTCCAATTCACTACAACTACTATACATACAACCCTATATTTGGTCTGCAATTAGATCTTGATGAGTACTTACCAGTATGCTATACGTCATTTTACACTGATCCCATTTTCACGATCTAGTGATTTTAGATAAGTTTTCGTGATTAATTCTATTCATTTTCATGGACGAGCGACTATAGTAAGATTATTGTGTTTATGGTAGTTTTTCAGAAAGGTCAACAATATTTCGTTTGCTTATTCATTCTTAGGTGTTTATATCACTCAGACTGACTTGGGTGTCCTTGACCTAATTTTCGTTTTTATAACTTGTGTCAAATTCTCATGCTTATGTATCGTTTTAAAACTACCTATCACAGACCAACAATATTTTGTGTGATTAAAAGGAATTCGAAGATACCAAAGGGGTAGACAGAAATCGTTAAGTCGGAAGACAGACAAGAACATGGCCACCAAAACAAAACGATACACAAATAAAGAACCCACAACACTACACTGAAACCTAAACCTGGATTTACACGAACCCTACAAAAACCAGAGTGATTTCAGGTGCTCCAGAAGGATAAGAAGCTCCTGCCCTTCTAGTGGCACCCGTCGAGTTAACTCATTGTAGTAAAACCCAGTGAAAGGAGTACGTTCACTTAGGCCGTAGTATGGCCCTAAAATTAAAGTATGGCCATTTATTCCAAAGCAACACGTTTTTGTTTAAATATGTTAATATTTGAGAAACAAATCATTTTTGTCAATCAAAGCATCATTATAACTGCAATACTTGGCCAGAAACTATAAGAAAAATAAACATTTTCGTAAAAATGTCATATTTCTTGCATTTCGTGATAGTTTTGCTTCCAGAAAACAATGGCCGCACCTCTTGACCAAAAATGTTTTGAGAAAAAAAGTTGTATGAAGATAATATAAATGTCTCAACAAAAAATCATTTTGGTCGACATATGCGGCCCAAGTCATCTGTGGCAAAAAACACACCAAAAAAATGCCCAAAATCGGTCTTTTTTGGCATTTTTTCTATTCTGAAGCTGATTTGTAATGTCATAGTGACGTCATCAGTGATGTCATATCCAGAACAGTGCGTGATATGTGTTGGTAGGACAATTCACTACAACTACTATACATACAACCCTATATTTGGTCTGCAATTAGATCTTGATGGGTATACTTACCAGTATGCTATACGTCATTTTACACTAATCCCATTTTCACGATATAGTGATTTTAGATAAGTTTTCGTGATTAAGTCTATTCATTTTCATGGCCGAGCGACAGAAGGATAAGCAGCTCCTGCCCTTCTAGTGGCACCAGTCGAGTTAACTCATTGTAGTAAAACCCATTCTTAATATCACATGTCAATTTCCCGTATGATATGGTCACTTGGCCTCATATTTATGGTCCAGTGTTTGATCATGTTTTTGCTTAGGCATTTCCTCATCAACTACACATGAGGTCAATGGAAATTAACCTGATAATTTATTATCGTACAATTTGTTATAATTATTGTTATGGGCACAATGTGTTTGACTGATCCGATTGTAGGTTGGACCACATCTGTTAGTCAGAAATTCCATTTGCAGACGAGACATTTCTTTGTCCACACTTGTAGTCTGATAATTAACTAAAAATGATAACAAACTAGTTTGTTGTAAGAAATTTGCATGATAAAAGAAAACTGAGAAACATCTACACGTTATCGATTTCTTAAGATCCTTTATTGATATTCCGTTTGCCTGTTTGATTTATATGGTAGCAGCAATTTTAGATTTACAGATTCCTTAAAAGTACGGTTGCATACATGTAACTAGTCACGTAGTAAAATTTTAATTCCTGATCATACAGTATACATATGCTCCAAGTGGATAAAAAGAAAATAACTTAGAAATTGATTAGGGCAAGGCATGATTAGGTCTCTTTGCCTCAAAAGTTCGTGTTGATTTTTAAGTGATTCAAAGATAACTAGATAGTAGAAAATTTAAACTTTTTTCGTAAATTAACATTTATGGCCTATAAGACTATTAAATTGTTGCTGTCAAAGCCTTATATCCAATTATTTTAATAACTGCTTTGGTTGAGGCAACACTTTGGGTTTCTGTGACAGTGATTGGTTCAAAAACAAAGAGAGCTTTTCAGATCAATCACATATTTGCTATCAATTCTGTATCGATTTTGAACTAACTATCAGAAACAGCGAGTTACTGTTCGAGGTTTGCACATCTTGTTATCAGAAATTGTTTTTGTACTGTGTATTGACTTTAAAACGTAAATCTGATGTATTAAAAATTTATTTTATGTCGTTTTGTTACACCACTCTCCAAATTAATGTGGAGGGTTGAGTACTTACAAACATGTTTAACCCCGCCATATTTATGTGCCTTTCCTAAGCCAGGAACCTGTAATTCAGGGGACTTCTTGGGTTTTTTATGTTTAACTGTTACTTGTTTTACATTGTTTACTTATTTGCTCAATAGTTGTGACATTTGAATATCATTAAATTTTATTTTCGGGTCTTTAACACCTATCTGAATGGTGTGGACATGCTTTCTTTGTTTGATCCAGCGTGCCCCCTGGCACTCAAAGGTGGTTGTTGGTACTTGAACTAAAAAAAAAAAAAAATTCTATAAAAAAACTGGTGAGACAGCCTCATTAATTGTAAACCTTACTTTGATATTTTGGTCATTAAGTAGTTTTCTCTCCGAGTTGTTTCAGGCTTACCCTACAAACAGCCAAGTTGGCTGCAACAGCTGAACTTAGTTTAACATGGGACCCTATGTGAAATCACTTAAAATCTTGTTTGAAATGACGAGCAGTAAGAATTTAACGTTGGTTAAATGATCCTTAAATGGTCCTCTACCAAACCTATATCCTGCATCCCCCACGAACTAACAAAGATGGTCACCAAAAAAGTCGAACTTCCTTTAACATAGGATGCTATGGAAAATCAATTTTAAAATCGTATTGTCGGAAAGTGCCGAGCCATTTAGAACAAAAGATGAGATGGTCATCTACCAAAATTTTATTTAGCATCTGCCATTATGGAAGATTCCAGATATTAAACAGCAGCTAACGCTATGGCCATCACAGCCGACTGAAAATATTCAATTTAATTATTTTGTCTAAAAATGCTGAGACAACGGGTTACAAACTGGTGAGAAATGGCCGTTGGGTGGTTCTCTACTAATTTTTTTTTCAGCATTCCGTTCTGGCAAACAGCAAAGTTTCTTGAGAACATTGCAGTGTTGACTTGATGAGTGATAGAGCTTTATGTAGCCACAGGTTTAAGTCTTTGAGGTCGATTATTTAGGCTTCTTTATTTTCAAGTTTTTTGTACAGTTTCTAAATGTTTTGTATATTTTCAAATACGATTATCTTTTAGCCATTGCAGTAAGTTTTGTACAGCGTATACACAATCCAGTTTATTTTATACTTTACATTTCAGAATCGAGATAAATCTGTGATGATGTGTTAATAAGTTTTTTTACATGAACGAAACGTTTTTGTCTGCCAATTGAACTGACTATAATATCTAAATATAAAAAGATGATTTCAGACAACGTTGGCGTTAATAACAGTTTCATCTACAGACAATAATCCATAGAACTGACTGTAATATCTAAATATAAATTAACTTTTCAGACAACGTTGGCGTTCATTTTTTGTTTATACAAATGCAGATCAGAATTTTAGAATATTTGTCAATTAAGATATATCTTTGAAACCTAACAATTACTCAAACAAGATTTCAGTACTTAAGACAGAAGAAATGGATTTCTTATCAAAATTAGTTAGACAGATTATACAAGCAAACCTCATTTTGACTTGTATAAATTAACTACAATATTTTTTTACTATTGTTTTTTTTTAAATGTGACTGTGAAGGTATTATAAACTAAAGGCTCCTAGGAGCCTGAAATCGCTCAAATGTCTCAAAATTGCTTTGAAAAAAAGCCTGGTATTTATTGTGCATAATACCCTGAGAAACAATTATACAAATTTACATCTAATTCCATTCAGTAGTGTCAGAGGAGAATATTATTTAAATTATAACTTCATAATTAGCTAAATATTTTTTTAGCTAATGTTGAAGTTGGTTCACGAACAGGGATGCAGGACAGACTTTTGGTCCACCATCAAAACTTGATTGCAATTGGTTTGGTTATTTCAGAAAAGCAGATTTTCAAATGAATTCAACATAAGGTCCTATGTAAAACTAAGTTCGGTTGTGGCGGCCATCTTGCTTGGGGGGGTGGTACTGGACACAATTTTGTTAGAGGACGATCTAAGGATCATTCCACCAAAGTTTGATTGCAATTGGCTCAAACTTTCCAGACAAGAAGATTTTAAAATAATGCCACCCTCTTCTTTTTCTATTTTTAGTAACACCAGCCATCTTGGAATTCAGGCAGTAATGCCAGCCACAATTTAGGAAGGATACTACCCAAGGATCATTTCAGCAAAGTTTAATTAAGATCAGCATGGCAGTTTTAGAGAAGAAGATTTTTGAAACTCATCCCCTCTTTTTCTATGTTAGCCTGGGAGGCCTTTTTTGTTTGGGGGATGGGGTCACTGGACAAAATTTTAGTAAAGGACCATTCAAGCCAAGTTTGGCTAAGATTGGCTCAGTACTTTCAGAGGAGAAGATTTGACAGATATCATCCCCCTTTTACTATTTTTAGCCTGGCGCCATCTTGGATCTTGGCTATTACGGATCGAGTCATCGGACACAATTCTGAAAAGGACCACATAAGGACAAATGCTGCAGAGAATGGTTTAAAATGGCCTGCTGTTTTCAGAGGAGAAGAACTTTAAAGAAAAGTTTACAACGACGGACGCCAAGGCAAAAGCTCACATGACATTTTAGTTCAGGTGAGCTAAAAGTACATAATGCACTATTTCATTAACATTTCTAAAAGTTTGACAATTCAAAACTATAGCTTCTATACCTGTGTACACGAACAACTATTTCTTCTGACAGGCCTCAGTGGGGTTGCTTAAAAATTCAATGATTGTGTGTCATAAAAAGTTCATTTTTTTCATGCGACTGACACATTAACTACGCAAAAATGTCAACATTGATGAAATTCTAAATAGTGTTTTGTTATTGCAAACAGTATTATTTCCTGTCAATATCAGATAATCAAATGAATTTCGTTTTTTTTTAAAATAAGAATGAAATGAAGATTGAGTGAAAAAGGGATATTACTGATAAAATGAAGAGTGGATGGCCATCAAGCCATCAAATTAGTTTAACCCCAAAACATTTTAATGTCAATACAAATTCAGGCTATATGACTTATTGTTATATTTTTATGTTTTCTAAAGGAATGTATTTTCATTGATTGTTTAGTGTGCTACTAGGTTTTCTGTCAGGAATGGGTTGTTAATAATAAAATGAGTTGACATGGCTTTTCTCAATGAAATTTGTTCTTTGTGATGCAGCATTACCGATTCCAACTTACAGAGTTCCAATAATTACTTTTTTTAAAGAAGAAATATCTCTGTATTTTCAATAATAAATTGTCTTTGCGATGCAGAAGTCACGTTTAACCAAATGAGTTCACTGCAAAAAAAGCATAAATTTTGTTTAAGATTTCATTTTGTCTGTGAGAAATGTTGCACTATTATATTTATATTTTTAAATCTTCTTATTCTTTCTTGTTGATTAATGTTGGTGAGAAGTTGATGCATGTCCGACTCAGCTTGTTGAAATTAATGCATATAATGAAGTTTATATGCATATACCGGAAACAGCGAAAATGTTTCACCTTCATTACTTACAAAACATAATCATATACGGCAAAGCTCCACACAAAGGCCAACATTGGTCAGAGGTATCTACATCTGAAATCTCGACCAAATTTATTGTTCCAATGGCAAGTTTGTTGGGAACTACATAAAGCTTTCATGGGAACTTAATTTTTCCTAACGGCACTTGATGAAACTCGAAATTTCGAAAATGGTAAGTTTGTTCCGGGTCGTGCTTTATGTGCCTCTTCCAGGCCAGGAATTTTAGATTTTATAAAAAATTGAGATGTGGTATGATTGTCTATGAGACAGTCATCCAAAACAAATAACTACAAATATCTACAGGTTACCCTTATGTCTTCACACATACCCAAACCATTCGGCAAGCTGTAAAGGGCACCCAAAATGAAAATTGATAATTTTCAAATGTAACAACTATCGGCCAGATAAGTATAATATGTAAAACAAGTAACATTCAAACAAAAAACACCGAAATTCACTGGATCCCAGGATCCTGGCTTCGGACAACCACATAGTGTGCAGTAGGTTTAAAACGTTTCCGAGTAACCCCCTTAACCTGGGATAGTAGTGTGACAAAACCACATAAAACGTATAACTTCGACACCTCGACTCGCGATGCGGATATTTTACCTGAAGGTAACTTATGTTTATAATTCCTTCTTTTTGGATAGCTTTCATATTGACAATCATACAACATCTCATTGTGTCTTAATCGGGAACATTTTTGTTTTTAAAAAGATGATTTAAGGTTACGCTCTATGGCCGCTATTACGGTAAAGGCTTATCTGATTTTAGCTTTTTATTTACTACACGTCTGTAAAATTGGATTAAATTTTTTGTTTACCTATAATTCCAAAAACTAGATGAATTTATGAAGTAAACCAGTAAATAGCTTTTGCAAATAAATATTGAATTTGTATGGCAACGAAACTGTTTTAGAATATTTCGTAACCGCTATATGTAAAATTTTATTTTTATCCCCCTATGTAGACTTCTAGACTTCTATTGATCTATAATAAATGATCCTGTAATTCCTATATATACATGAACGAAATGTTCATCATTATTGTAAGTAGTTCATAATTGTGATGGTTATTAACACTCAATACTTCGGATTAGCTGTGCTTATAAAACACGAAAAATTATTTAATATTGTTGTATCTTAGCGTGGTTTTGGAATTTATCCGTGTTTTTGTGTGTTTTGTTTTATCAGTGTTCGATACTGGCTATACTATCACTTAAAATGTGGAATACCATAGCCGAAACGAAAGTAAAATTCATTTTTTACGTAAAAACTATAAAGGGTAAAGCACCTAAGCACCTTGATAAAGTTTAAAATAAACCCTCCGCTCAGTTTTCAAAGTTATATTACTTTTTGTTTTCAATGTTCATTGAAATAAAGTTCTGTTTGCAGTTTTGAACGCTGTTAATCTACCTTCACAATTTTTAGAGTTGCAAAAGTTCTTTCTCAATGTCTAGAATCGTAAGAATATTTTAGACTTTCGTACCTTCTTATCTATTTGTAATTCTCCTTTCTTTAGAATCCAGTGCTTATTTTAAAAACTTCATTGGCGTATAAAAGCGTTGACCGAAACACATTGTGTATATACACAATGTGAGTATATACACATTGTGAGTCGGTTTAACTTATTTATAAAACAAGGTAACTACATGAATAAACAGAAAACACCGCACGCAAAAATACGTAAAAATGATAAGAATATGAATTTGCCTTTTTGAATATTGCGTCACTTACAACTTTGTCATTTGAATCTGACTTCCTACGGTTTTGTTCGAATGTTACTGTTGCTAGTTTACATCTTAAATGTGCAAACAGTTTAACAAAAATCGCCATACTTATGCACCATTGGTATTTTGACACATCTTGGTCGATGACTCTGTTGGTAGACCAGATGTCCCCGATGGTATTCAGCAGCCCAACTGCCAGACATGTTCTGCCATGAAATTATCACAAAATGTTTAACAGAAATTTGCTGAATTCGTTTAATATCTAAGTAAAGACTTCGAGTAGTTGATCCTACCGCACGGTTTGACTTTATTTTTCAATTTTGGATTGATATGGGTATTTCTTTTAATATGTTGGCATCTCGGATTTTCTATGTCTTGGTTCTAATGCCAATTATATTATGTGCATTTAGCATATTTATGCAACATTGGTTTAACTGATTTTGTTCAACTTATACATTGTCGCATATTCAAGCCATGAGGTTTAAAGACCCCTCAAAGACTTCGAAAGTGGGCAATTATTTGATAAAGTTCTAATTGGTTATCATCATCTGGAGACATTTAAATGAATATTAATTGATAGCAATGGATGTATTCCTATGTCCTGTAATGTGATTTTCCCATATATTCTTTTACTAGACTGAAATAAATCTAGAAATATTCATTTTATGTGAGAACCTAACATTTCTCACGGTTCTAAAAGATTTTAGTCTTGTGGTCACATTTTATGCGGAGCAAAAGCATGGTTTAATGTTCAATGTGCCTTAGCATTTAAATATTAAACAATCTGATATATACTCTTGTTCATAAATATGGAATATGTGTATTTTCGACTTGCTTTAAAAAAAAGTACGGTTAGTCTTTGTCAAGCAGAGGTCTTATAAGGAAATGACATATAATGCTTGCAGGATGACATTAGAGGATAGATGAATTATAAGATTGGATGTAATAAAACATTTCAAAGGATTTTTTCCGAATACAAAATTAGCATTTTATCACAAAAATGAGGGTTTCAGAACTCATAAAATCTAAGGAGTCCTCTGTTCTGAGTTCTGATGACTTTTTTAAAAAGGAACCTGAATAATGCACTTGCTCTTGAGTTGATGGGTTAATTGAGTACTCGTTTTCCATCTCATTCAAATCTTTGAAATCATATATATTTTCTTTAAAATTCTAAAGGTTCTTGTCTAGGAATTAAATTAGTTTTGCAATATAGTATATAGTGTAATTCGTATTCAACTATTTTATATAATCTGTCTTTTCCCGGAATTTTTAAGTACCAACCCTTTTCTATTAAGAGGTTATGATCACTTCTTTTAATTTTGGCGATATTTTTTATGTTCATATTTAGAAATAAATTATAGATTGTTTAATATCTTTTTATAGTTTTAATTTATTTTTGTCTTCCATTTTTTAAAATTTTATAAGGAAAATGATTTTCACAGAAAGGATTAACAGTATTTTTAATATTCTTTTTAAAATTTTCCCATGCGGATTCATATTTGTTCCAAATGTATACCACATATAAATTCCAAAATCATCTTATTTTTTGATAATTCAAAGGACTGTTTTCAGTTTTGATTAATGTTTTCCGACTATAGTTTTTTAAAATAATATAAGGGATGATATTTTTGTCAGATTTTATTGGAAGTCTACCTAGCTCTGTTCTACTGGCTAAATTAGAAGATTTTTTGTTTACCCTCCAATAAATGTTTACAGAAATGTAGGTGTAATTTTTCAATTGGATATTTTTCAATAAAGCATATTGGATCTATATCACAGCTCTTATTATGTATTATAATACCTCACTATTGCAATATAGTTAAAATGGCGCTTTTGTTTTTTTGTTTTTATGCGGTATGTGATTTAATACCATCACTTGGACTCCGTCATCGTTAACATTTTGAAAAAAAAATCTTCTCCTGTGAGACTACTGAATGGATTTGGATGCATTTTTGTATGTTGTTCCTAAGGGTGTTCTGCACAAAGTTTGTGCTTCGATATTTGATCAGAAAAACATGGAAGCCGTTACTAAAAAAGAAGAAGATAGAGGTCTGACAGAAGATTTTCGCATATACCTCAAAAAAACCTATAACTTTAGCCAAATTCTGACAAAGGTCAAAAGTGTTCAGAATGACGAAATCTATCTGTGGTGTGTCTGACAAAACTTTTTCTAGTATGCCCAAGAAAAAACCAAAATGACCCCCATAACCGAACTTAGTTTAACATGGAACTATATAGGAAATATGTGAATTTCTCTAGATCATTTGATATAGCTAAGCTGGTTAACGGGCTTAGTTGTTAAAAGACCGCCTCGGTGGTGTAATGGTTAGCGTGCTCGCGTCGAGTGCGGAAGGTTGTGGATTCGATCCCCGGCCGGGTCAAACCAAAGACATTAAAATTGGTATATGCTGCTTCTCCGCTAAGCACGGTCGGCCCAGAGTCAGAATAATGTGTCGGGGTAAAGTGGCACGTCTTCCTGCGGACTGTTGCTTTCGTGAGCTAGCACGTTAAAAATCCGGCTCAGCGTGTCGGT
>JAULBM010057003.1:0-10391 GCA_032357055.1 Geukensia granosissima
ACCCGGCCGGGGATCGAACCCACGACCTTCCGCACTCGAGGCGAGCACGCTAACCATTACACCACCGAGGCGGTAGGATTATTCAATAACAAAGCATCATCGACATAGCTAGCGAAAAGTAAAATTAAACTATCTTGTCAATTTCTTTTTGTTATTTCACAGGAGTCCCTGAATGAATTATGCTTCATACGAGTATAAAAACAAGCCGGCTAGTTGGGGCGCACAATTTTTGCTCATTGAAATGCCAAGAGTCTGTTGAAAAACACGTCCACCAAATTCTACAAAAATGTTGTCAATTAAAAATTGCAGCATTTTGACAATATTACCTTCACTGTATTTATTAGCACAAGCGGTGTGTTCTCAAACACAGTAAGGTATCTCTTTACCTAAAACCAAATATTTATATCTAGGATTTCCATTTTGTTTAAAAAAACACTGGCGAATCAATTTCTTAAGACGGTCATTAAGTTGTGAATGTGGACTCGTGGTATAAAGGGTAGAAAAGTCTAACGTTTGAATACTTGTACAAAAAATTTAAAGAATCGGATTTGAGGTATTGAAGCAGATCTCTTGAATTTTTTATCATCCACATTTGGTTAACACCGCTTGTAAAGTACGCGTTATCACGGTACATTTGAAGCTCTTTCTTGACTGTCGACAGTATAGTTGTAAGTAATTTAGAAAGAGGCTTGTTGAAGCACTTGGACGAATCCGCTGTATATCTTTCTTAATATGGACAATTGTGTAGTTTTGGTATCCAGAATAAAAAAGCCAGATCCGACTCATCTTCTTTGGTGTCAATACCATATGAAGACAGAAGCAACCTGTGGTTAACGAGGATCTCTTCTTTAGAATGTGTAGTAGATGTACTAGAATAAAGAAGCCAGATCCGACTCATCTTTGGTGTCAATACCATATGACGACAGAAGCGACCTGTGGTTAAAGAGGATCTCTCTTTAGAAAGTGTAGTAGATGTATTTGTCGAGCCAGATGTGTTTTTGATGCCCGGATCTTTTCTCAAGCAATCAAGATAGTATCTTTTACAAATACAATGTTATTTGAGGCTTAATCGGCTAGAACAACAAGAGATTTTGGCGGGCAAATCCCTCAAGACAGCAAGGTCCTTGAAAACTGAAAGAGCTTTATTGCTCAGCGACCCTGGTAAATTTAGATGATCCTGCACAAACTTTATTGTTAAGGTCGATCTTAATTCAATGTGACTGCCAATGACTGATTAATCATTCCGAGTGGAAGTCTCTTCATTTTAGAAGCTATAAAACTGATAAATAATTTTTTGTACCCTTGTGTGGGTCACTACGGCAACAGGCAAACCGAGCTAAGCATAGACCTTTGCATGGGAAAATGTGTTTGAATTTCTTCTCATCTACGACTACCATGCGAATTGAAATGATTTGTTGTGGAATGGTCCTCACAAAATTTTCATGTTGATAGGAAATAAGAGTCACAGATGTCTTTATAATATATCCTATAACGATTTTTAATATTTTTTTCCATTTCTGGTTCACATCAGAAGACATCATTTGACTTGTTCATAGGAGAAATACATACAAACATGCTTTCATTTTCTATTATGTAATGTTATATTTTGGGATTACCAGGCTTTCTTGCAGATGTCATTTACAATGTAAATTTCCCATCGTTAGCTTTACCATTTCTTTAAGCGCATTGATTTACCTTTTAACTTGTAATATAATGTAATCAACATTTTTTCCAGAGGTACAATGATGTATCATATGCATGTTTGGTTTCGAACTATATGAGGTTTTTTGTGCATTTTCGCTTAAAATTGCTGAAACATTTTTTTTGCATACGACCTAGGTGCGCCCAAGGTCGGTGGTTCTCTCCGGGTACTCCGGCTTCCTCCACCAATAAAACTAACCGCCGCGAAATGACTGAAATATTGTTTAAAGTGGCGTTAAACCCCAAACAAACAAACAAACAAAACGACCTAGGTGCCAGTCTGCTTAAAATCAAGCACCAGAAAAACCCACATAGATGCATGTAATGTTCAGGTGCTAAATATATATATCTGGGGTACTAGAATTAAGTAAAGTATTTCTTGTTACTCTGGTAACCTGATATTTTCTTTACAGTGATATTGAATCTTGTGATTGAATTTTACCTATGTTTAAACACTTAATACACAACAATACGAACTGTATTTGAATATGTATTACCCTGAATTATCGTGTTTTTCATCATGTGTTTTTTTAATCTAACAACTGGCATTTTTTAATCACTTCGAAAATTTGTGGGTCGTCATTATGATTCGGTTGACCGGTATGAAATATCCGTTTCACAAACGGCAATGGATATCTTTCGAATGTCAGGACCTCCACACACCAAAAGAGAAAAACTCCGTTTAATATTTAAATAAAAGAATATGGGATATATGCGAGAAAGACACAATCCATCTTATATACGTTCATTACATATATTCAAAGCCAAATTTAACTGCATGAAAAGCGCTTTTTAGCCGAGCTGCACAAAGTTGAACTCGGCTATTTGTTCGATGATAGTGGGCGAGGGGTTAACGGGCGTCAACTTTTGTTTCCGGACAATGACTCGAAAAGTTTACATCAGATTTTAATGAAACTTTGGGATATTGATACATTTTAAGTAAGTGAGAACCATGTTGACTCTGGGGAAAATCTTATCAAGGTCAAGGTCACAGTTGCAAAAAATATCTTTAAGAATTTTGAAAAAATAAGGTTTCTGTACGATAACTAAGTTTACATTAAATCTAAATGAAACTAACTCGGAGGATATTGTCAGATATCAAGTAAATGAGAACCCTATTGATTTTGGGGAAAATCTGTTTAAGGTCAAAGTCACAGTCGCAAAAATTTAAGACAGTATTGTAAAATTGAGGTTTCTGAACAATATATCAAAATTTTACATCAGATTTAAACAAAAATTTAGGATAGTGCTACATATCAAATCAATTAGACCCTATTGGTTTTTGGGAAAATCTGCCAAAGGTAAAGGTCACAATAACTCAACACTTATCAAATTTTTATATTCCCAAAATTTGCATTCGAGTATAATTAATTATTTCCATAAATGTTGAAAGCGGAAATTTATTCTTTGAATTGTAACTATAAAAAGTCGTGTTGGCGTTGCAACCTGCAACTCGGCTATAGCAGCTCCGCGCGCCGATGACATTCCATTTACTGGATTTACCTTTATCAGACAGCCTAGGAGCCAAAACCAGGTAGATGAGTTAAAAAAAACTTGTTTCAATTTCTGTTACATTGATGGACTAAATGAAATATTCAGTTCTTACGAAATGACCACCGATAAGCCAAATATAAAATAAAAAACACGGAATTTAATATTAAAATATGTGGCGGACATTCTATCTTTTCTGTTGTTGTAAAAAAAACTATTCGTTCTCATTTCATAAAGTCTGGGCACGTAAGCAATCTCAGTTGATCATCATGCAGAGCTGACCAAGTGTGTTCCTAAGGTGGTGGATAGGAGATTCCTGCTCGTTTGGGGGTGAAAGGTTAAAATACAGAAAACTTTGCCGTGGACTTTAGTAGAGACGTGATTGTAGAATATCACGCTTCTTGTACGTAAAAGACACCGTTTGTAAATTTCGTATAAAGAGAAGGCATATGACCACAAAAAGGCTAAATTCTTCCTCCCTGTCCATCGCTTTCATTCTTTAAATTTCACTGGCAGTCAAAAGCCCTGTTTTGTTCAATTATTTTTCAACCTTTTTTGAACGACTCTCTGAAGGGAATATCAGAAAGTATTGGTGTTTTTAAAATTTATTTTGTAATGTAAATGGTGATTCTTTAGTTATAAATTTCTTTTAAATTCATGTTAAGTTAGTTTATTTATACCAGTAGTTGTACAATTCTGTCTTGTCTGTGATATCAGTTTTTATCTTATAATTGTACACCTGTTATTTAAGCAATATTATATTTGAAATATAAAAAAATTTTTGTAGTTTGACTTGTATTCCTTTTTTCCTTAAATCGCAATTAGTAGCTTAACATTCTTTGAAATCATATTTTTATCTGTATTGTATTCATTATTTTGTAGGCTATCATTTTCTGCTTATTAGCCCCTCATAGTGGAACAGTCAAAGACATTTATTTTTTGTATCATTTCAAATATATTTGTTCACCCAAATCTAAAATATATCATCGTCTACTCTTAATTAAACATATAAGATGCACAAATGAGCATATATAATAATCCAAGATTCTTTGCAACAAAAAATGGTCAGAATAAAGAAAAAAATATCAACATTTCAGGCTATTGGGAAAATACTTATTATAGACTAAAATAAAATTTCGGTTCCAGTCTAGTATGTGGGAAAATATTAGAATTTGCGCTTTATTTCATTTTCGTTTTTCAGCTGCAATAAGAGTCAAAACAAGGTTGTTAACTAAAATACCCAACACTCGTAGTCATAAACTTTGAAAAATCCAAAGGATGATTCCAAAACACGTTCTTAATAAGTGGTTTTACTATGGTATGCTTATTTGGTCTTGTTATGGTTGAGAATAGTAAATTGTTGAAGTACGAGATAGTTGAGATGGACACAAGCACTGGTTAATTATGACATGAGCGATAGTTGCAATGGAAAACGCATACACAGATATCTGAAAATCACAGAAAATAACAAACTGTTGAGAATTTGAAAAATGAAGAACAGATATGGGTTAAAGGTCGAAATGACTACATGCTACAAAACGTAATAGAGGTCTCCACAAGAACTTTAACATGAAATGCCTCTCTTATTACGAGCTATTTATCTCCCAGAATACGCAAATTAATACCCCCTACCTAAATGTGAACAAAAAAGTAGACTTGTGTCAGGTACGTGAAAATTTGATGGGGTTAGACATGCATTGTTAAATCCAAGCCCTCCTTAAGATGGTGGCCAAAGGAAAAACCAAAGCAAAAAAAAATATATAAAAAAATAAATAAATAATAGAGTATCTTAAAAATTACGTCCTTTATACGCCCTTTCAGTCCATGTATTTATGCAGTTTTAACAGGTTAATGTCGTAGAAACCCATGCTATGAAAATCCGTGATTTAAATTGCATGTTTCTATTTTGGTTCCATATTGATTCTCGGTCAGCATCAGCTGGAATATGAAGGCCAATAATAAAACAGGCATTGAATAATTCCATATCCGCCCTCACGCGCTATCAGACAGCTGAATGGTGGTACATTTATTGTACTTTGACTTTGAGCAATTAAAATCTACTACTAACAATTTTTTCCAAATGCATGTTTAAAAGAAAAATTTTCTTTGAATTTTCAAAGAAATTAATACGTTATGTTCTATGTTTTTCTTTTTTTAATTTTGTTGGCCATGGTCTTGTCTGTCATCCGACTTCACGATTTCTGTCTGACCCTTTGGTACCTTAGAATTTCTTTTTCAAAACAATATAGTACCTTAGTGTCCCTCTACATATCAACCGTGATATCATTTCTCATTCAATATTGTCCCTCGGGCTAAATCCTTTGGCCCGATACAGTGATCTCTGGATGATTCCTAGGTTGATATGGAAAGGAACAAGTAATTATCTATAATGTATTCAACCCAGGTATCATCCGGAGACCCCACATCGACGATACTGGTTGAGGGATGATACCAGGGTTGATAAAGAAAATGACATGTAATTGTTACTGTATAAAGTCCCTGCAAGTTAAAAGCAACTTCAGCTCCATTGACAAACCCCAAAAATTTTTTATCAATCATTAATATGGTGAATTTAGAACTGTTCTCTGCCGAAATTTAGTAACATCAAAGACAAATCAAAGACCCCAGTACTTGCCCCTTTTTATTCTTTATAAACAAAAAAGCAGTAAGATTAAGTACAATTTTTAATATTTCCCTCACAAAGAAAAATTTCCCCATATTATATACAAAGTTTGAATGACCTTTTGGAGACAAATACCACAGAAATATTTTGCCATACCACAGATAAAATTGATATGTCTTTATAATAGATGAATTGCTTGAAGTAGCATGGTAAAATTGGCACACTAACATTTGATGAGTATTGTGTTATAATAATAATCTTTTGCACATTCCGGCTTTTGGGGCTGATATGGGGGTCTCGGGATGATACCAAGGTTGATGTGGAACGGGAAGTCTAATGATCTTATACATATTACTTTTCATATCAACCAAGATATCATCCGAAGAATATTATATCGGCCCAGACACATGTATTAAATACTAAGTAGATTTTATGTGAATTCAAACAAAATAATCTTGTTATGTTAAGTAGAAACTGCTCATATTAATATCAGTCTGACAGTCAAGCCGGATACTACAATAAATTTGACGTCACAGTGCCCTATGATGCCTGATGTGAATTGACAATTTATATTAAATCTTTATTAGCCATCGTATAACAATCTCATTGAAATTATTTTCATAGTAGACTTGAGAAAACAACTTATCACTATTATATATGAATAATATATGTCCTATTTCAATCAAATTAAACATCAAACAGCCTTATTGTCCGTCGGCTTCGTTGGCCCTGGCTGTCCTTGGACCAATAAGACGACCATAGACAGGGCAAATATAAATATAGTAACACTATGTCATTGAACCCTTGTTTCGTTCTTTGTTGATTGTGAGACGTTAATCAACTAATGCATGTGTCCATGGCACCGTTCGCTTTGGTAAAACTAATAAACTAGTGCTTACTGATTTCAAAAACACTTATCAACCAGTGCAGATATCCTTAACAACTATACCAAGTGACATTCTCAACTGTCGCACTTAAACTAACTTATACCTATCATAACTTAATGAAGCAACATTAAATGTTGTGGTAATGATCAGTATAAAGCGGCGCATTTATGGATCATTACTCGAGGGTTATACCAGACAGTGGGCGAAGCGCGAAGGAGAGGAACTAGATACCCTTTCCGAATGGGAGAAGTCTGTGACGTCGTTGATACAAGTACGAAATCCAAAGTTAAAAACATCTATGAATACACACGCGAAATCGGTCTTCAAAGATCCGAATGTTGCCAGACATCTCTCTAAACTACATGACAAATATGTTATCGTCTCCGCCGATAAAGCCCCTAACAACATCGTTTTTATTTGTAAATCACACTACATAGACGGCTTGATGAAGGAATTAATTATTGACAGTTCACTCGGCAATCCAACATATACCACACCGACTGTTAGCACAGAAAAAATTATTGACAATCATAGGTCAGTTTTGTCTTCTTTTGGAATTTCAACTAAAATGGAAGAATTTATCTTCCTTCACTTTACAGGATTCCAAAGCTTCACAAGTGTCCTTACAAGCAACGTTACATTGCAGCGTGTTCCAATTGCCCCACGAAACCTCTTTCCAAGTTACTGACAGTTATTCTATCAGCAGTAAAAGTGGGCTCCATAGTTATTGTGAAAAAAGCCATTCAAATTTGGATTCTAAAAAATTCCAAAAATCCTTAAAATGCTTCAAATCAAGGTCCCTTTCCTCTTGCAATAGCATCAAAACATTTGATTTTTCCGCCCTATATACTACTTTTTCACATTCAATACTCAAAGGAAAATTAAGAGCCTTAGTTCAACTCTGTTTTGTTAAAAAAAGATGGCAAACCCAGATACAAATATTTGGTTCTAGGAAGGGACAAACCTCAGAGGGGATATGGAGTAAATATTCATGACACAAAAATCTCATATGTACAAAGTAATTCCAAGCAAAGGAACAGTGCTTTGATTGCTGTTATGACAGTTATAGGTGACGTTATATTAGCAACTTAAGAAAATATTGTTGCTCATATAAAATTTAATTAAGAACAAAAGGATTTCGATTCCAATTGGGCAAGAGTGAAAACCCTTGCCTTTTTGTTGACCAAAAGGTATAGTATTGTTACATGGAATTTCGGGGAAAATTTGTTTTCATATAAAAGAAGGAACTTTTTCGCCAATGTCAACTAAAATAACCGATAGAAAATCAGAGGAGAATTCGTTAAGTACTCGTGATTCCCCTTAATATGATATTATCCTGATAATGAGAAGTACTATCCACTTCCTGATTGTCCAACATTTGAAAATTACAGGTAAAATGTTTGAATATTTTGTTGGACAATAAGAATATGTACGTAGGAAAATCAAGATATTTAAATGTTTGACAATAGATATTATTTTGATTGTGATTTCGCCAGGTTACGTTTTGGCCAATTGTTTTTTTTTACTTTAGCACATGTAAACAACAATATTTATACAATAATATTGTGTTTTTCATGAAATGTAATATGCCAAGATGTGTCCCGAAGTGGAATGCATTATGCCTTCTAACCTTGGGACATATTTTGGCATATAACATGGAAAACACAATGTTATTGTTATTACTACTCTGAATGTTTATGTGTATTTTTTCTGAATGTTGAAGATAATTCCATCTCACAAAAGTTGTCTTGAATCTGGTTAACAACAATATTGTTTCAACAAATTTAATGCGAAACAAATAACAATAAAAGAAAAAGGTTAACAAATAGTTCAGTGTGCCAGATTTTTAACAATTTTCAAGGCTACTCTCCATATGTCAAACTAACATTTTAAAGAAATATATTTGCAAGTTTGCTTATGTTTGCATATATTGTCGTCAAATGTTGATATGGCGGGCGAATCTTAACTATAAGCATTTTCTTTTATGCATTTTTTGCTGTCATAATTGTTTTTTTTCTTTTCTTCATCTAAAGCACAAACAGACAAAAAGATTATTCTTGCACTATCACTCCTGATTATACAAACTTACGAAACATACAAAAATTTGGTACGTTTAAATTTTTGAAAAGATAAGGTATTTGTAAGTTTTTTATTCAGTTTTACTCTCGAAGGACAAATCAACGGACTCAGTTTGCTGAAACCTACTATTCAACAGACCTATATTTCAGTAAAATCCCAATAACTTTGACAGTACATAAAATACAGTTTCAATATTTACAAGGTACATTCCTATTTAATAATAATAAAATTGGAGATCTGGCATGATTGTCCACGAGACAGCTATCCAGCAAATGACAGTAGAATTTAAACTTCAACATGTCCCATTACGGCTTTCAACAACCCAGTCCATACCATAACGGAAGCTGTAAAAGACCCCGAAATACAAAATGTTAACTATACATAAAACATGAAAATCGACCTTATCTAATACAAAAATGGTGAACAAATAACATACATGACTAATTAAACATTGACAACCACTGTATTACAGGTTCCTTGCTTGGGACATGCACATTAATATGTGCGGGGTTAAATCGGTTGGTGAGCGCTCCACCCTCTCCCTAACCTGCGACAGTGGTGTGACAAAACAGCAATAAAACACAGACATTATATTACTTTTATCTGTCAATTCAACAGGAGCATTCAATTGCAATTAGGTGGCTAATTTACATTCTGCAACACCCGAGGGCGCCGGGGTATAGAAATGGGTCGTTCGGTTTCTTAGCCTGTAGGTACAACCTCTGCTAAAGGGGCGTCCGTTAGTTCGAGTGGGGTGTATAAATATTCGAACTCCTCTTCGCTAAGGTTGTGTCGGTGATAGAATAGGCACTAGGCACTAGGTATCACAGTCCTAGAGGCACCAGTCCTCTAAAACTGGTGTCCTTGATTGTGAGGGATGTATAAATTTGCAATCCGTCCAGAGGGAGACGTTGAAGACGCCCGTTTTTAAGAATTGTCAAGTCCTTAGCACGTTAAAGAACCCTTGTAACAGCTCATTTTGAGTGTTAAGTAGGCGGCAAATTACAAGGCTAAATTTTCCGTCCCTACCCAACCCGCAATTTTTCCAATGGCATTCTAAAAGCCTACATATTGATTTATTGTTAACGTATATCCGTCCTGAATATGCCTGAAATATTTGCAACTGGACGTTAAACAACAACAATAATCAATCAATCAATCAATACATCACAATCGATTGGCTTTCGGGCGAAGGATTTAGTAGGTTTTGGTTGCCCAGTTCATTGGATAGATCCTTTTCATTATGTAACACATATTAATTTCTTGAAAGTAAATTTTGCTTATAACAAGAAAATTTAAAAAGTCACTGACCTTGAGGTGTTTCTTCGATAAATCCTCATCAACTGACTTGAACTACTCCCATCAACGGACCCTTCGACGATGTAACCACATTCAAAATAAAAATATGCGGCCACGAGTATCGATATGATTTAAAGCGTATAAAAATAGATACGTCTCATCAATTTACTTGTGTTTTTTGTAGGTTGAATGCGTTAGTGAAATGTTTTTTTTTATAAACACCTGGAAAAAGTTAAGCACCCCAAATATTTTTCAGGATTGCTTACTGAAAATAAGGTTTAATTTTCATAATGTTCAGCAATGTTCATAAT
>JAULBM010057014.1:0-10390 GCA_032357055.1 Geukensia granosissima
GTATTTTCTGAACGCAACGATCTTGTTGGTATGTACAAAGTCAGAAGTTCCTGTAAGTATATTGGAGCTGTGCCATGGAGAGCTTTAAAAACATATACTAAAAGTTTGTACTGGCAGCGATAATTAACAGGTAACCAGTGAAGTTCTATTAGCGCTGGTGTTATATGGTCATATTTCTTTCGACGAGTTATCAATCGTGCAGCAGTATTTTGGACTCTTTGTAATTTTTGAAGGACGTTTGTATTCACTCCGAACAGAAGCGCATTTCCATAGTCTAACCGAGATGTTACAAGTGAACAAACTAACGTTTTGCATGCACTGTCCGTGATGTAAGATCGGATTCTGCCAATGTTTCTGATCTGATTAAAACAAGATTTTGAGACGGCAGAAGCATGTTGTTCCATATTCAAAGATTTGTCTAGGTGAATGCCAAGGTTTTTCACACATTTAACATCAGTTACTATCGTTCCATCGAGAACAAGTTGACAGTTGCTTAGTTCTTTCACTCGATGTTTAGGAGCGAATAAAATCAACTCGGTTTTATCTTGGTTCAATTTCAAAAGGTTGACTTTCATCCAGGAACTAATGTCTGCAATACAAGCCTCAAGTCGCGCAGAAATATCGTTCCAGTTGTTAATTGGCTCGATCACTAAATATATCTGCGAGTCGTCCGCATAGCAATGATACAACATATTATGGCGTTTGCAGATCTCTCCAATGGGCTTTGAGAACATACAGTAAAGCCTGGGTCCTAACACTGAACCCTGTGGAACCCCGAAGTTCAACTTAATAGAGTCTGAGTGGACAGAACCAACAGCAACTTTCTGAGTTCTACCCTCCAGGTATGATTTAAACCACGAAAGAGCCGGACCAGATATTCCGTATGTGTATTCAAGCCGCTGAAGAAGAATGGAGTGATCTATTGTGTCGAATGCTGCAGATAAGTCCAACATCAACAACACTGCACAACAATTTTTATCAAGTGCAAGCGTCAAGTCGTGATGAACACGCAATAGTGCTGTTTCCGTTGAATGGCATTTTCTATAAGCAGATTGCATATCATCGTATAACGAGTATAGATGTAAATGAGTATCAAGACGAACTTCCACCACCATTTCTAGAACTTTTGATAAGTATGGCAGATTAGACACCGGACGATAGTTCTTAAAAACCTCGTTGTCTAGGCCTAGTTTTTTCAAGAGTGGCCTAACAATTGCCTGTCTGAAATACTGCGGAACTGTTGACTGCAATAATGAAGCGTTGATAATGTCAGTAATCACAGGCAGAAGACTATCCATTGACTGTTTTAAGAGACAAGTTTGGATCGGATCCAGTTCACATGATTTTGATGCCGACTTTGTCACCAACTTTCTTACTTCCTCGGTGGAAGCTGGTGCCAGAAGAGTAAGAGAGACCCCTTTGAACTCAATGTCTGCACTAAGAGGGTCAACACTATCAATGCCAATTTGTATCGAAGAACTAAGTTGATCTCGAATGGTTTCGATTTTCTGGATAAAAAATGTGTTGAATTTGTTTGCGAGGTCCATGCTGTTCTCATGCTTTGGAACATTTCTGCCAAGTTTGATTAAAACCTGTTTAGTGGTTTTTGATAAGAAGATGAAAAAATGTTAAACGACGAAGCCGGCGTACGGAAAGTGACGAAGAAAGCTTATATGGCCCTTTGAGATGTAATGAAAATCCTAATATCAGGTGCACATTTACATATCATGAATAAACCATAGACCAAGTTGCAGTCCATCGGCTGAACGATGTAGGGGGAGTGGAAGACACAATCATTTGGTGTGAAGTTCTCAAAAAATGCTAAGCGGCATAACTCTGTCAAAAAAGATATATTCATGGTCTAAACAAGAGGATGAATGATAAATAGGGTCAAATTCATATTAAACATGTTTTAGGCACAAGAAACATGTTAGGACTTATTTTTATTTGCAGATGACGACGTTTGTTCTTAAAAGACATGCGCATGTTTGCCGTTCACATTTCACAGAATATTATTGATGAAAAACCAAAAACATGTCAGTTAAAGAAAATATTAAAGGTTCATGTATTTACTACTCAGAACAGAAAGATGAGATTAACATGACTGAGGTCTGATAATTATAGAAGACAGAGATAGCTACTAGACATGCTAGAAGTGTTCTGGACTTCTAACACCTATACCGCACCTGTTGCAACCAAGATTTTCTACTACAAACACGTGTTGAAGAAGCTCGGCATCGACGACTACAAGTCTAAACCAGACTGTGGTTGTTTAAGTTCACCATTCAAATATTGTCCTGCTGGCCACTTGATTACTGGCGATCGAAACATTGAAGAAAATACGAAATGCGTTTGCCAAATGGCAAAAATTTCGTGAGTCTCAATCAATAAACTAGAAGTTCAATTTTAAGATCCTTATGGATTCTGTCGAGGACTATGCCAGTCAATTGAAGAAACGCGAAGGAGAGGAACTAGATACCCTTTCCGAATGGGTGAAGGCTGTGAGGTCGTTAATACAAATCCGAATTAACAAGGTGAGAGGATCTATAAATACAAATGCTAAATCGGTCTTTTAAAGATCCGAGTGTTGCCAGACATCTCTCTGAACTGCATGACAAATATGTTGTCGTCCCTGCTGACAAAGCTCTTATAGCAACATTTGTTTTGTTTTTGTAAATCACATTACATAGACAGCTTTGTAAAGGAATTGGGTGTTGACAACACGACGACACTTTCCAAAGAAGAAATCTTTGACAATCATCGGCCAGTTTTGTCTTCTTTTGGAATTTTAACCAAGCAGGAAGAATTTGATCTTTCCTCACTTTACTGGATTCCAAAGCTACATTAGTGTCCTTAAAACAAAGATACATTGCAGGGTCTGTCAAGTGCAAAACAAAACATCTTTCCAAACCTAACCCTAATCCTCGCTCTCTAATCCTAACCCTAACACTCGCTCTCTAACCCTAACCCTAACAGTGACAGTTATTTTATCAGCAGTAAAAAATGGGCTCCAGAGTTACTGTGAAACAAGACATTCTAGGGATTGCGTGAATCAAATGTGGATTCTTAAAAAATCCAAAGACTTGTAATAATGCCTCAAATCAATGTAAGGTCCCTTTCCTTTTTAGTAGTATCAAAACATTTGATTTTTCAACCCTATATACCAGTGTTCCCCATTCAAAACTCACAGAAAATTCAAAAGCTTTGGTTCAGCATTGTTTTGTTAAAAAGATTGCAAATGCAAGTATTTGGTTCTTAAAAGGGACAAACCTTATTTTGTTATTAACTAATCTGATTCTTATAAAAATGTTTTATTAAAATTTTGAATTTAGTCGATTAAAATTTTTACTATAACAACTATAGTAAAATTTAAATTGGCTAAATTCAAAATTTTAATAAAAAAAGTAATCTGGAGATGACATTTGCAGAATGCTAGATTTCTTGATTGACAGCCTTTTTGTAATTTTGGCGGACGTGCGTTTCCACAGACCCCCGGCATTCCAATGGGGAAAAACTTGCACCCCTTCTCGACGTTCGTATGATGTTGACTGCATACTGAGCCTTCTGCAGAGACAAGAGAAAAAAAGTTGGCTCAATCTTTTGGTTTCACGTTCTGCTATATATTCAGTGAAGAAAATCATTGAGCTGTAATGTCTGTTCATTTCATTTTGACATCTAAGATTTACTGTTGGCATTGTATAGAAAGTTAATTTTTTTTACAAAGCCGCATGTGCATGTTTATTGTATGATTATTTAGACTTAAAAATTTCCCTTATATATCTTAACAAGAGGCTCAGAGGGCTGAACCTAACTCCAACCTTGTAATTTTCCAAATAGTTTATTTGAGTGAAACACCTATATTGTCCGGAACCAATTTTTTTCAAAACGAACATTCAATTAAAATTCCAGATAAGAACAAAACATAAAATCTTTTTGAAACATTAAGATTAGAAAAATATTTTGTGTAATTTAACGATTGGTTTTTTTCTTTCAAATGACCAATCAAGAATTTTTGGAAGTCATGACTGTTTTCCAATTAAAACTGCAGACAGGAGAACACTGTAGAAATAGTGTAAACTCTGTATGGTCCCAAAGAAAATCAGGTCCTAAGAGTTAGATACAACTAAAAATTAAGTCTTTGTGTCTTTTTCTGTATGTAAGGTGGGTGCATTAAAATTTAAGTAATGCCCTAACCGCTCGACTATTTATTTCACTGCGTTCGAAGCGCTTTCTGGATTAACTTCATCAGGTACGCTCGGGTCCAAACATTAGAAAACGGGGAAAAGTTGGATAAAGAGGCGTCCCTACCGTGCATATCACAGAAATTTTGTAGTAAGACTGATCGGATCATGTAATTTGATACAAACTAAAAATATAAGAATTAACAATGTTTGGACGGTGTAAAAAGAATCTTTTCAACATTCATTCCAGTACCCAAAAATAAATACGAGCATACAATGAAGTTTCAACTTGGCAGGGTGGTGTAGCGGGGCGTACACAGAATTGCACGCGAATACGTATTACTAATACCTAGAAAAACATATTTGTAGATTTTACTCCCATGTCATCCTGTGCAATGTTGCATTCGTGAGCTAGCACGTTAAAAATCCGACTCAGCGTGTCAGTCTAGAACAATGCAGAGTTCATTCATCACCATCCATTAATACGCTCTCGTGCTAGATATGCATGAAACATTTGCCGCTTGCAACAGTCAATCAATCAAGCAAGCAATAAATCACTGAATCCATCAATCAATCAATCAATCCATCCATCCATCCATCCATCCACCCATCCATCCATCCATCTATCAATCAATCAATCAATCAATCAATCAATCAATCCATCAATCAATAAATCAATCAATCAATCAATCTTCCAGGGAACACTATATAACAAGAATTCCTAAATTCAAGGTCCTTGGCCCACCTTGACAAAGGCCACGTAAGCTTGCATCACTAAAAACATTTTAATATCTCTGCAATTTGGAAAACTGAACGCTAATTAATGGAAAGCATATATGGAAGGTCATTTATAAAAGTTTACTCTATCGTTTACAATCAGATAACAAACATTGAAATCTCGATAACAAGAAAAAGACAAAACATGACACATATATACATATAAAACTAAAAATACAAAATTATGAACAAATAATGCGGACCCCACCGAAAAACGAGGTGATTATTGTCTGATTATAAAAATATCTACAATCTGTTAAATGAACAAAGATATGGAGTGAATATTTAAAAAAAAAACTGCATATCATTAAACAACTGCAATCTAGAGGTCTCTAGAAGCATTTGAACAAGGGTAGAATGCAGTCTTAGTGCAAAGAAGACAATTCAATGGCATCTAGTCCATATATATAATCTTGCCTCAGTGTAAAAACAATATGAAAGAAAACGACCAAATAATGATTTCGACTCCTGACTTGGGACAGACACATGAAATTTAAAGCTTTGTCGGGAGATGGGGCATTGTTAGTTAGAGTGTGGGACAGAGTATCTCCCTTGTCCGCCCCCTTAAAAAAGCATTAATTTTGCTTTTTCATGTTTTATTATCAGTTACTACAACAAGAATGAGTTAAATTGACAGTTTTCAATAGGTACAAAAATTGCAGTAACAATGTATAATAGATTGCAGGTTTTCAAGTGTTTTTACGAAAAATACTTCATCATTTTCAATATCATACTAAAAAAAGAACATAATTTTACCTTTATACTTTCCAAATATTATTACATGTTCACATTGACAATTAATTACTTCATTTAAATATCCGGGTCTGATCATCTCACACCAACACCTTTAGAACTGTCAACACTAGTTCGTCTGTTAGAAAGTCTGTTTGTTTCTGATGTCTTGCTGTTTTTGTCTGACTGTTCCGATATTGCTGTTATAACACTTATTGTATCCTCTTTGTCGTGATACATGGCGAAAGGTCTGTAGTTCTCACAGAGTTGTGGAACCCATTCCTCCAGGAGATGGTGAACAATATCTTTACTGTTGAGTCGTCTTCGGATATTACTAAAGTGTTCACTTTCTTCTTCCCCGTCACATGAATGTCTTTCTTTATGGAAGTCTACATAATCAGAATGATTAAACAATTTAATGTTACGACGAAGAATTTGACTAGATTGTCTATAACTTAGACTGGTTCGTATCCGTTGTCTAGATACGGGAAAATCCGCACTGTCAATAATTCTCTTAGAATATGATACCCGTCGTAGTGATGTCTGAGGGCGACAGTTCGGATGACTAACAGTGTCTCCAATTTTCATTATAGGTGAAATCAAGCCTCTTTCGTTTGTTGTAAGACCCATCTTTAAAATCTTTGTACAGAAACGAACTATTTAAATTGATTTCACAGATATCAAATTAATTCATTGCAATTTGTCAATGTTTACACATTTTCCTTCTGTTATTTTTTAAATTTCCTTTTTATATTCGCGTGCCTCTGTATAAATAAAATTTAATATTTTGTTTGTGTTTTAAACTAGCGGGTGCAGTTAAATACTGTAATGTTAATACATATTTGTTGAGATTATTAGTAATACTTGTTTTTAAAACCGATTAAAATTTAATGTGTTCAATTTCAATATTATACAAATCTGCTCGGTGTCTCTTTGTAAATACACATCATAAATATGTAATTATTTTAAATGCAACAATATTTAACAGATAATAAATCTATAGATTATATACTTATCGCTTTAAATGGTAATTTGACCATTCTGTTCGGTTAATGTGAATTAAGCAGATTAAATATTGACAGCTTGGCTATATTTTAGGACATTAATAAAACGCACGTACAGTATCGATTTATGTTAGAGTTTTAACTCCCCAAGGTCAAATTAAAAATCAATCAAATACATGAAAACTGTGAATTTTCATTACAAAAACAGGCTGTTGAACAATCCCGCTTCTCTTTTGACCATTATGTCACTGGTCATAAAGCCCGGCGAATACTCACCTACCAGGAACCAAGGCATGGAATATCACAAGAAGTAGATATCTATGGGTAAACGTGATACTGATTTAAGATTTAGATATCTATGGGTAAACGTGATACTGATTTAAGATTTAGATATCTTTGGGTAAACGTGATACTGATTTAAGATTTAGATATCTATGGGTAAACGTGATACTGATTTAAGATTTAGATATCTATGGGTAAACGTGATAATGATTTAAGATTTAGATATCTATGGGTAAACGTGATACTGATTTAAGATTATGTATATCAAAATGTTTGCGTTCATCCTGCATCGTTCGTCCTCAGTATACATGTATTACATAAAATATTTATTTGCACGGAACATTTGATTTTCTGCCTGGGGGAGGTAGGGAAGCTTGGATTTAAAAAAAAAAAATTCTGAACCTTTATGTTTGTCCAAAAATAATAATAATAATCTGGCCAGTATCTGGAGTGAAAAAAGTATTCTGGCCCACTCGGTCTGACCATAGGAAAAAAATATTTTGCAAAGAAACTTTCTTACAGTAACTATACATGAAAATTTATCTGGCCCGCATAAAATCCCTGCCACCGCCCGAAAATCACCGCTCGTGCCTTATATAACTATTTGAATTTGCGGACAATTGTTGGCTCAGAGTTAAAACGTCGACAAAATTTCAGTCCGTAAAGTAGTAGGTACGTTAAGCCCCATATTTGGCCCAAATTTTAGATTTTCTTTCACAATAATAATTCGTTGTGAAATGCTGTTTAATGATCGTATTTTAATAATTCATTAATTTTTCTTATTTACTTGTCGTCATTTCGACAAAACGAAAGGTTATATTTTACTGTTTCAACAAGAATGTAACATTTTTTGTAACAATCACTGAATTTTTAAATATGTTTTGTTCAAACTAGATATGATAGCACCAAAACATCACAAATATATTTTAACCAAACATTTGTACTTGATTGATCTCTAATTGTGTAATTGCGCGATCTGTATTAAAATCGACAAAAATGTATCGAATAATGTAAAAAATAAATATAAAATAATATTTATATATTAGCATTTTTTTCATTTTTCAGCCAGATTCTTGGGCCAAAAAATCGGCCTTAACGACCCTCGTCCTTTAGTATAGATAGATTTATCATACTTATGGTATTTTTTTCTTATATATTAAAAGACGGATAAAAACCGTTATTTTGGCATAAAACCCGCCTCTGACTATTTCCCTGATCAAGGACCAAAGAGTTTCTGTTACGAAAGCTCACTCACTCAGACATTATACTCTAAAAATTCATACCTTTAATTTGTTCAATTAGACGGAAATTGTAGACTGTTTATTAAAAAACTCAACGTCAGAATTATCCTGCCTATGTAAAAAGAGAAATAACCGGCAAAAATAAACTAAAACAGAGAATTATGGTTGTTGGTTGATGACGGGAAAATTATCTTCAGTGCTACAAACAACAGAATCATGCCACATCTCCTTTTTCATATCCATATATAAGAAGCCGTGGCATTTTCCCCAGTAACAGCAACAAAATAGGTATGCGGCACTTTACCCAGTAACAGCAACAATTTTTACAGAAATACGTATGTGGGACTTTTTCCAGTAATAACAACAATTTTTACAGAAATACGCCTGCGGTGCATTAACTAGTAACACCAACAATTTTTACAGAAATACATCTGTGGCACTTTCCCAAGTAACAGCAACAATTTTTACAGAAATACGCATGTTGTGCTTTCCCCAGTAACATTAACAATTTTCACAGAAAAACGTCTGTGGAGCTTTCCCCGGTAACAGCAACAATTTTACAGAAATACGCCTGTGGCGCTTTCCCTTGTTACATCCAATTTTTTAAAAATAAAAATACGTTTGTGGCGCTTTCCCAAGTTACAGCAGTCACTTATACAGAAATACGTCAGTGGCGCTATCCCCAGTAACAGCAATAAAATACGTTAGCGGCGCTTTCCCCAGTAAAAGCAACATTTTTTTTACAGAAATACGTCTGTGGCGCTTTCCCCAGTAACAGCAACAATTTTTACAGAAATATGTCTGTGACACTTTCCAAAGTAACAGCACCAATTTAAACAAAAATACGTATGTGGCACTTACCCCAATAACAGCAAAAATTATCACAGAAATACTTCAGTGGCGCTTTCCCCAGTTACAGCAACAATTTTTGCAAAAATACATCTTTGGTTGTTTCTGGCTCTTTCAGCCACATAAACTACCGTGTCTTTTATGTTTTTATATTAAGCGTTAAGTCATTTAAAAAAACTACTATCGAGCCATGAAGGAAAAGCAAAAACGAAATAAATAACAGAACATTTGGCTTATAGAATTTGACACTAATTTTTACAGTTAGAAATAAGTATTTACATACACGTTAAGTAATTGTAAAATGTCAAATTCTTCGAAAGATTTTCTGATATAATTTTTCTGTTTGTTTTGCTTGCCTATTAACTTTTGACACTCAAAAATCTACCAGTAAGTGGACGCAAAACAAAAACAAACGTAATGCTTTAATTTGCAAAGAACATTTTGAGTAAAATACGTTTAAAATTTAAACAAAAGTAATCCGATTGCAAAAAGAAAAACCAAAACGTTGATTAAACATCTACAAATTCGCCTTGAAATACATAAAACAAAAAACAAAAATAATAATAAAGTACAAGTATACTGCAAGCAAGTTACTACCTGAGCAACAAAAAAACCATAAATGGTGTGAATGCGTCACTAGTATCCTCTCATCTAAAAAAGAAAGTGGTCACTTTTGGGCTGATACATGTAATATAGTCGGGACTAAGAGTTCACTTGCAGCGGCATCTACCATTAAGTCAAACATTATTACCAGTTTTTGTTCTTAAGGAACCAATAGTAACACAAACAATAGAAACAAACATTTGGAAAAATAAAACAAAACAACTCAAAAAAAGTCACATCAAATCCATCCAGGGTTTCCCCCAAATGGTAACAAAAACATGTACATATAAAGTTTCATAAAAATATTTAAACGTAATAATTTATTGTATGGTAACGTTATATTCCACGCAGAACGTTACCAAACGTTAGCGTACATTATTCCACAATAATACACTCAATGCAATATTGCTCTGAAAAAGAGACGTCATTGATATTGAAAATATTAATTGCACCCGCAAGCTCGTGCAATATAATACTCTACTCGGTACAAAATTCACCAATATTCGTGCAATAACCCTTTAATATCAAATTATAGATACATTAAAAATAAGCAGATGTCATGTCATGTCATAAAAAGATTGATGAAACAGTACATCAGCAACGGCATCAACCCAGTGTAAGTAATTTTAAATTTTAATTGTGATTAAGCAATAAATACATGCGGCCTCAGTGCTAAGGCAACAACATTATATTATTATCTAGGGGGGGGGGGGGGGGGTTT
>JAULBM010057025.1:0-10390 GCA_032357055.1 Geukensia granosissima
TAATAATTTTATCTGCATGTCTTTTCCTTTGTCTTGTATAATGTTTGTGTATGTGATTTGTGTTGTTATATATGTTATTCTGGACATTATTTTATATTCGGTCAAAAGCTCATTAGAGCTTATGTAACCATGTTCTTTTACATGCCGAATCAAAATAAAGTTTTCTTATCTTATATCTATGTTTGGATCTGACTGACCCAGTGGTTTCAGAGAAGTAGATATAAATATGGAATGTGGATGAAAATGATACTCAAAATATGCCATACTTCAACTAAATGAATTTGTTTGTCCTTGAAGCAAAAACAAACTAAAAAGAAATGCCTCATAATATTGACCCTTAATTTACAAATTTTTATTTTTACATGAACCGTTGTTAAATTTTATAATTTATATAAATAAACAATGGTTTAGACCTTGGAAAAAAACAGGAGGTAACTCTTAAAAACAGTGTTTATATTATTCAGTTTCATCATTGTACATCAACATATTTCAAGCATTCAATTGAAAAAGAATGATATAAATCCATGTTACATTGATGCTTACAATACATGTCGCTAATGTACCAGCAACTCATTAGAATGAATTATTTCCCTTAACAAAAGTAAACTTCCTTTAAGAAACTAATAAAAAATACATAGATGCATCATCATTTACTTCAGGGCACAAACAAGGCTGAATCTTGTCTCAGACAAATAAATATCTGACATGTGTCAGTAAATTTTGACCAGAGGCTCACAGGAACCTAAACCAATAACCTGACAGAGGGCCTGTTCACACTACAAAAGTTAATCCAGATTAACTCAGGTAAATGTGGATTAAGTCACAAGTTTTGATTTAATCCGGATGAACTTAATCCAAATTATGTTAATCTGGATTAAACTGTAGTGGGAACGTAAAATGTGGATTAAATCTGATGTAATAGTTTGTTTCATTATTTTTGGTCTATTGATTTCTACGTTTCTATTTTTATCCAGATTAAGTTACGCCACAACCCAAATGCTAGTGTGAATGTATGTGAATGTGCCATCCAGCTTTTTTGTTTAGTCACCGCAGTTATCGTGGTTGGTCGGTAAGGGGAATGGTGGACATAATTTTGGTAGAGGACCAGCAAAGAACCATATGCATTATACCAAAATTTGGTTGCAACTTGCACAGTAGTTTCCAACAAGAAGATTTTTGAGTGAATTTTCCATAAGGTTCTATGATAAATCAAATTTAGCAACCGCCGTAATTTTGGTATTTGGAGATGCCAGACACAATTTTGGTAGAGGATTACCAAAGTTTGGTTGCAATTAGCTCAATAATTTCTGACAAGAAGATTTTTGAGTAAATTTCCTGTTGAGTCCAAGGTTATAACACTTCATTTAGCAATGGTAGCCACCTTGGTAGGCGGGATGGGATGCCAAACAAAATTTTGGAAAAGGACCATATAAGGACATTTACACCAAAGTTTGGTTGCAACTGACTCAAAAGTTTCTGACCAGACAATTTTTAAGTAAACTTCCCATAGAATACTATCATGACTATGTTAAACAAACTAAGCCAGAGATGACAATCTTAGTTGATTTTCCAGGACTTAATTTTGGTAAAGGACCACCAAAGTTTGCTTGCAATTAACTCAGTTCAGTTTTGGAATGAATCCAATCTTGTACAAGATGGACATGAGATGGATTTTCAAAGTGCTTACTCATGAAAGCATCATGGCCAGAGTATGTAGGAAAACATGTTACTTTATCCAAACGCATTTTTCTGACTCTGGGCCGACAAGTCTTTACTCTTACTTCTTAATGCTGCATGTTTAGCAGAAAAGCAGCAAATACTAATTTGAATGCTCTTGGTTTAACACAGTCCAGGACTTCTGCACTCAAGGTGAGCACGCTTACTATTACACTACTGAGGCGGTAGCAAAAAATCTAAATATTTTGTCAAAACAACTGTTTTTATATACTTACCATCCACTGACATCCCAAACTTCAGACATAACTTGAATCTACATGATTTACATCGGTTTCTATTTTTAGGGGTGATGTCGCATTGCCCTCCAAAAAAGCATTGATATTTATCTGCTTTTGGGATGCTTCTTTTAAAAAATCCCTAAAAAATACATAAACATATGTAAGTTTCATCAGGGTTTAATGCCTTATTCCAATATCATCAGTACGATTTTTCATTAGAGAAGGCTATAATACATACTACAATTAACTATAATTTTTCATTACCCAGAAATAAACACTGGCATTGGGCAGACCTGCCTGTCATTTAAACTTATAGCTAAGTAAGAATGCTCATTAAAATTGAAGATCATATTCCTTTTAAAAGGACTATTCTACAAATGTAGGTGCCAAGTTATTTTTTTAATAGATTAAGTTGATTGTCGTATTTTATGAATAGTTTAACCTTTGAACATTTTTTTTTTGAGCTTTTATATAGCTTTCTTCATGATATGGATCCTGGTTCATTGTTGAAGGCTGTAAAATGACCTGAGAACTTTAATTTTGACTGTTACAGATATTTGGTGTACATGTACATTTGTCCCTTGGCCATTGATCATGGACATTCACACCACATCTCCTATTTTTATGTGTACAAGTAGATGCTGACTAAAACAGAACATGATTTTCAGTTGAAAAAGCAGGCAAGTAAAAATGAGAAAAGTTGAAAAAGAACTTCCAATTAAGGTTTTACTGTATTTGGCTCATTTGAATCTGAAAAGGACATCCCACAGATTCTTCCTATTAATTCACATTTTATCTTGCAAAGCTGTTCATGGAAAAACATCTTTTGATATCAGCCAATTCCTGATTTTTGTATAAATCCAGGATGCATCTGTAATTTGTATGTTTTTTAAGAGTATTCTCCCATGTGGGAAGGTATCTCAATATAGCTGTAATGAGAGAATACCTTAAATATTGCTATTTTTGGCAAAATACACAATATTTACCGAAAGAAAAAAATTAGTATGATGCCCACTAATATATCAAACAAAGATTGATTTTTACTATGAATTTTAGATGAAATAAAATTTTTAAAAAATTAAACCTCAATTTCCCTGTTACAGCTACATTGTTATACCATCCCATAGGAGACAACTTTTATAAATCCAGGGATACCAGTTCTTTCAAAGTTTAAAGGGACATAACTCCCACAAAAATGAGGAGACCAAAGTTTCATGGTAATCTGCACAAGAAAACATGATGTTCCATCAAGATATGGAGTTTCATAAAAATCAGATTGGTAGTTTCAGAGGAGTTTCGCTGACAAGGTCATTTATGGGGATTTTTTTAGTTTAAAGGGACATAACTCCCACAAAAATGAGGGGATCAAAATTTCGTGGTAATCTGCACAAGTACATATGATGTCCCATTAAGGTATGAATGTAAAAAAAAATAGGATGAGTAGTTTCAGAGGAGTTTGCTCTGACAAATTTTGTGACAGACACACAGAGAGACTGACAGGCCAAAAACAATATGTCTCCCCACCATAAACATAACTAAGCAGTTCAGGAAAATTGACTCATCAAATCAGCCAATCAAACATAAGAATGTTCTATGCATATAAAGGATGAGAATAAGTTATCAAACAATAAATCATAAAAGGGGTTTAGCAGGGGGTAAGGCCAGGGAATTTATTAGCCACAGGATGCCAAATGGGGACTGATTGGGTAGCGGCTGGAAATTAAGACTAAGCAACTGTTAACTTACAGACCACTCATTATGAATTGTTGCAGAGAGCAGGGCATTCTCCATACATATATTTGATGTGTAAACTCAGCCTTCTAAAAAAAACTTTACAAAAGGTCCTTAGGATCTAATTCAGTTTGTGAGCGATTCGGCTGATTTCAAGAAGTACATCAGGTTATAATAATAGACCCCTTTTGGCCCCTCATTAAAACAGGAGGGAACCTTAAAAATCAATCATACACCTCATACTAGAATCACTGTGTCAAAATATCAAAAGAATCAGTTCACTAAAACAAGAGATAAGCTGCTGAAGCCTTTTAGTCCTAAAACAAAAAACGCCAGCACCAACAACATCAACAACGTTGCCATACGTATCAATATACCTTTATAAAGTCTTCCTATGAAAAGTTATTGCAATAAAACAGCATTATTTTAGTTATAAAATAGTTATAATTTTCTGAAGCAGCAGGCAACAGTTCTAGAACTGTGGCCCTGGTCAACAGTTTTGTCTGTTGATTGCATGGGCATGACTTAATTTCTATTGGCTGACACAACTTGTGACCCAGTCGATAACTGTATAATACAAACAGAGCAACTGTCTTCAAGTCTGTTGATCACATAGGTGTGGCCTAATTTCTATTGGGTTATCCCACCACCTGATCAGTTCTATTCATCAAAAGTGAATAAAAAGTTACAGACTAGATTCTCAAGCAACAGCTGATTTCTTGAATCCTCAAATTGACCCATGTCCCTCATCCTGGGGGCCCTTCAAGGACAAATCAGTATAATAATAAATGTAAATTGTAAAATACGTACCTTACATCCTTCACAAGTGGCTACCCCATAGTGTACCCCTGTTGCTTTGTCTTTACAAATTTTACATTTTCCGAATGGGAAAGGAATTGCTCCAACTGGCATATTCTCCCTTGTAAGTTATCTGCAATGAAATATATAGATTCCCTTACTGTATCAAGTGGATTACAAAACTTTCTCAACCAGGGATGGTGAAGTCATAATCTGTAATTGTAATTAATTACATTTTTTTTAAATCGACAGCAATCTGTAATTCAATCAATTTTTTAATAACTTGTAATCGTAATTTAATCGATTATAGGATCAAATTTCAAGTGATCATGATTACATTCTGTGGTAAGTGGTACTTATTTACTAAGATAACTCTACAAAAATCTGTATTTTAATAAAAATAAAGAATTGTGGTAACATGTTGGTCTTGAAGAAATTTTTTTCTGGAGATTTTACAACTATATCTAACTTCTCAAAAGGAATTTGAAGATACCAAAGGGGCACACAGAAATCTTTAAGTAGGTAGACAGACAAGACCATGGCCAACAAAATGAAATAGAGACAAACATAGAACACACAACACTACACTGAAAACTACAGCTGGAGTAACACTAACACTACAAAAACCAGGGTGAGTTCAGGTGCTCCGGAAGGGTAATTAACTCCTGCTCCACTAGTGACACCTGTCGTGGTACTCATTGTAGTAAAAACCCAGTGATATTTCATTTGTTTTGGGAAGTTCAATTATTAGCTAATTGGTTTATGTTTCTTGTCTAACCCTAAAACACTACCAATATATTAACAATTGGTATATATAAATTCTCTAACCCTAATACATTACCAAATGTGAAATTTAAAAGTACACATGAACCTTTTTCATCAGAGGATAAACAATACAATGACTTTCATAATACAATACTTAAATCCCCTTAATGTATGCAACATAAGAAATCAGAATTTTTTCTTTACTTCTTTTTCTAATTGTATATTTTAAGATCACTTAAACAAAAAATCGACATTTTACGAAGAATAAGAATATCAATTCAATGGGGTGGATTGAATCACAGATACGGGTTCATGTTGAAGTTAAAATATATGTTACAATTTAATACAATATGAAAATTTTTGTTGTGTGTATATATATATGTATTGTTGTTGGTTTATCTGAATAAGATGTAAACACCATATAGTTATTGTCAGCTGAGGCCCGTGTTTTGACACTTTATTAATGAACACTATGGATAAATTAATCTGTCAACAATAGAGGCTAATAAACATGACAAATCAACAGTCTAATTAAAATTTGAGTCTACTTTTTTTTCTATTTGTTTGTTTCCTCATATGGTCTAACACATGTCCATTTCAGGTCACATCTGTATGACTTTTGTCATGTGATGATTCTGGCCAGACACATAGTGCCTTATACTGGCACTTCAGTTGATTTTTTTAAAGGCACAATGCTATTGGTCAGAATAAGCATGTGACAAAGGTTATACAGAGATGACCCGAAACAGACATGTGTTAGAACATAGGCATAGGGTCAAATTTTAATTTGACTGATAAATCATAAATCATATGTTGATTAATTTTATAACCAATTTTTAAAAAAAGATCCTGCAAGACTTTTTTTTAAATTTGAAATTCAACCTTTTTGTAAATAGTATATTAATTTCTTTATTTTTTGTCCTATTTTCAACATAACACAGACATGAACTGTTAACTAATGAAGCATTTAAGAATTCTTCACAGGAGCAGTTTGTAAGACAAAGAGTAACACAATATGGCCAAAACGGTTTCAAAGAGAAAAAAATCACAGTGTCATTAGTGGATGTTATTGCTCGGAACTAAACTCCCCTTCCTCTGGTTTATAATTCACTATTCAATATAGAAAAATAAGATGTGGTATGCAAGCATATTGTTAATATATTGGAATGGTTTTATTCTATAAATAGTTTACAACTGACTTATGCTTTTTTATCAATTTTTAAATTTTAATCAAGAGACAAGTCTGGCTGATTAAAAATTTAAATTTAATGATAGAATGTTGAGAAATACTGTAATTCACAAGACAGGGCTAAGAGAAACTGTTTCTCTAATGATTCAATTGCGTATGCCTTTGGCTAGGTGAGCTAAAAATGAGATTATCAGTCCGCATTCACTGATTATCAACGCCACATACAATTTCACCGACTTTGATTGATGATGCCACTACACAATCCCATCATCTCTCTAACACCATTCCCCACCCCACCCCACCCCAATTTTTTTCCAGTATCCAAAAACCATTTTATCCACCCTGTAATAAACTTGTACATTTTGTTAGGAAGATTTGATCATTTGGGAAATATCATGTTTCCAGAGAGTATGACAAAGACCATGGCAACATATTTCAAAATAAAGAAAAATGTTATTTCGATAAGAATATTTTACCAAGCTGTTTATTTTACAGAAAGACTGACTTGTTATAATCATTCAGAAACAAACAATGGAATGAGATTTACAGGAAAATAAATGATAAAATTTGCCAGCGGATGTTTAAAAGGCTACGACTATCATGACTACAATTAAAAACAGACAATTCCCTACATTACTTAGATAAGCAGGACTACTTCCATGGCTATCTTAAAGTACATATAAATAGACATAAACCTCAATTGGCAATGTAAAAAATTCCACCTTAATACACATGCCTTGGCTTGCCAAAGAATGATTAAAGGTGGGCATTGGAGAATCAGATTTTCATGCCTCTTGTCAAAGGAGATCCAATTTTTATGATGATAGCAGGATCTTCAAATAATGCTGAATAACTCATTTGCAAGAAAGATAAACTTTTATGATGATTGAATCATGATCTTTAAAATAATTACTCACTAATTCAGGTCAAAGTTCACACAAATAAAACCAAAGGCTCCCAGTATATTCAGTCTATTCCTTATACGCATATTTGTTTGTCAGGAAGGGATCTTTGAAAAAACGTCTGAAAGAGGACCATCCATAGATCATTCCATCCGAGTTTACTTCAGTAAGAGGATTTGAAAATCCCAACTCAAACAACTTCAGCTCTAAAGGCCACTTTGATTGGTTTATGTAGGTGGCCATTGCATGCAAGATACATCTACCTTTTGGTAGATGGCCATATGATGTCCATTCCACTAAAGTTAGCTTCCAACTTGCTTTTTATTTCAGTTCTATGTTAAACTAAGTTCAGTTGTGGTTGCCATCTGGGTTGGTCAATAGGGATGCCAGATAAGACTTTGTTAAGAGACCATCTCAAGATCATCCCATGAAGTTTGGTTCCCATTGGTTAAGCAGTTTCAAACAAGATTTTAAAGGTAAATTAATAGCTATGCATCAGTCAGGATAACTAATTACCATCTATAGAAAGAGGTCATGAAAGGTCAGATAGCCCTAAAACACTTACATGTAACATTTGTCCCAGGAAAAATATGAGCATGGAAATTAAAGAAAATGAAGATTTGAATATAATACCAAAGTCTCATCAAGTTTCTATGCTCTATATCTGCTTCTATTTTTTTCCAGCAGTCAAATGAACTTTTCTTACCATAATTCATAAGATTCAACATTTTTGCAAAAAGTGTTCAATTCTTTGAAAATTGTTCAAAAGCAATAAATTAAACTAATGGTTAGAATTTTTTTCTAAAAACTAAAATTGGAACTTTCTTAGTTTTTAATTTTATAAGCATATGCTAATTAAGGAACATTTCTTTATTAGTACTGTTCTTAACAGTTCATCTGGTCGCACATATAACTATTTAAGGGTGTGGTGGTCATCTTGGTTGGTCATACAATTTTTGTAAGGACTATCTAGGAACCATTCCACTTGTTTGGTTCCAACTACTGTCTGTAAACCTCTCTTCATGGAATGCCCTTTCCAAAAGTAAAAGGTGTTATCATTTTTCATTTTCAGTAACATTTTGCAAATAGATGAATATTGGTAACCCTTAACAGAAACTATATTTTCTTATTCTTTTCAATTGTGAATGAATCTGGAGCATGAGAAAAGTCTCAATGGGATTTACAATGTAAAAGGGCGATAACTCTCTTGGTAGAGTTTTACGAAAAGGCCTCAAGATTGCCCTTGGCCTTAGAGTAAAATATAACTTAAAATGTAGTTACAAATTTTTTTTCTCATCTCAATGCAACAAATTATACAAGTAAATGGTTGATATCATTCCATTTCAAAACTTTAGAAAAAAAATTACAATAGAAAATTCCTCACCTAAAGCAGTTATTGCCTGAGCTTACCTGATGAAGGTTTATCCTTAAAAGTGCTTCGTACACAGTGAATATAGGCATTTACAATCATTGACTTTCTATTTTGTAAACAATCATTTTGATAAGAGAAAGAAGTGCAAGGCACAATTTCTTAAGAAGTTAGTGAACTAAGGCAACAGCTGAACAAGAAATTATGCAGAGCACAATCCAGAAAAGATGTGGATTGTGTCTTTCTGGCACATATTCCATATTCTTTCTTTTAAATATTATATTATGAGCCTAAAAAGTATCTGGTGAGGGCAGTATTTTATTTTAATGTATTATTGGAGGACTCACTTGTTTCTGTATGATATTAACATGCTTGTCCCTCTGTTAATACATCAAATATAAACAGCCTCGTAAAATGACTTCTATTTTGTTTCTTTGTTTTTGAGGAGTGTCTGAAAGGTCATGCTTTTTCACAGCTTGCCGTATGGTGTAGATATGTGCCCATTGTTAAAGGCCTATGGTAAACTTAAAGATGTTTGTAATTAACAGGTTTTGGATTGCTGTCTTATATACAATCATACCACTTCTTTATCTAAATTGATACACAAACATGACATATACACTTATTTAAAGTGTAACAGTTCTACAAATGTACCATTGAACACTTTTGTTCTTATGTTCATTCATGTACATGTACATTGTACCTGTACGAACATTTCTTCTGGTACATGTAGCAAGGCCTTAGTGGTTTTAAATTCGTTTGAATTTATTATCCCTACCCTTTCAAAAGAAAGTTCAAAGATACTCTTGTTGGGGTCATCGGTCTGTCAGTCACTTCCCTTGTGACTGGAACTCTACCTTCTTATTTGCATTAGGGTTTAAATTTTGTTAAAGGAGCATTGTGTATACCATGCAGAAGCGCAATAATCTTTCAGAATTTTTATTATGGTCAAGATGTGCAAAAGGTTCACAAGTGGCAAAAGCTATTTCAGCCATGTGACCAAAATTCTTACATCTTTGTAAAAGAATAGTTACATATTGCCTGTAGTTAATCTAATTCATATATCAGGCATCTGACTTGAACTTCTTTCTTTTTTTTTAGATTACAGTTTAAATTTTGTTACAGAATAATTGCATTAAGCATAAAGGTGTTTAAATTCATTTCAACTGATTTTTATACGACCACAAAAATTTTGTTGTCGTATTATGTTATGGGCATGTCGGCGTCGGCATCCGTAGACAGTTAGGTTTCTGTTCAATAACTTTAGTTCTATTGTTTGGATCCATTTCAAATTTTAAAACAATGATACCCTATATAAAATACAGGTTGGGATTGATTTAGGGTGATCTAGCCTCGACCGTTTTTTAAAAAGGGTCCAAAAGGGGATTTTTCAATTTTCAAATGTTAGTTTAAATTATACCCCCTGCAAACATAATTTGGGGGGGTATATAGGAATCACCCTGTCTGTCTGTCTGTCTGATTGTCTGTCTGCCTGTCTGATTGTCTGTCTGTCTGTCCGTCCGTCCGTCCGTCTGTCCACATAGCTTGTAAGCGCATCTCCTCCTACCCTGCTCAACGGATTTCAATGAAACTTTACATGAAGTTTAGACACAATGTGTAGATTTGCATATGGGAAGATCATTCATCGTGCTTTATTCCAAGGGCAGATAATTCAACTAAA
>JAULBM010057036.1:0-10389 GCA_032357055.1 Geukensia granosissima
GAAACGAAAGACAAACATAGAACACACAACACTACACTGAAAACTAAAGCTGGAGTAACACGAACCCTACAAAAGCAGGGTGAGTTCAGGTCCCCTGGAAGGGTAAGCAACTCCTGCTCCACTAGTGGCACCTGTTGTGTTACTCGGTAGTCAAAGCCGGTGTATAGTCACAATTGATGTTAGTCACAGCTGGTATAGGAACAGATTTGTGTTCATGCCACATGCTGTCCCTACTTCTTTGGACCTTATTTTTACCAGTTTATTTCATCCTATTAGCTTCTGGTGACTCTTGCCTGCAACATTGACAAAACCATATCTATAATCTTTTAGAACTTCTTCGTCTAGTGTTGTAAGAAATGGTTGTGAGTTACATTTAACAGACTAAATTTGGAAGGAGAATTTTATGTTTAGATTTTGAAAACAGCTTGCTTTGCATTAAACAATTATAAACATAAAATAATAGCATGGAGTAAATAGCTTGTTATTGTTATATTAAATAGTAAGTTTAATTTCTAAGATTTTTCTAAACTACAAAATTCTTGAGCCTATCATGTTATGGGTGACACTGTTCTCAATATTGTGATTTTCTTCCATGTGCAGACAGTAAGATTTCAGTTCAATTACTTTCGTTCTATTATACGTATCTATAAGATATTGTTGATACAATGATCCTGCATATAAAATTCTGGTTTGGATTGGTTTATGGGTAACCAAACCCCACATGCTTTTTGCAGTTAGATTATATGGGGAATTTTTTATATTTTAATGTAAATATTATCAGACTTTGTTGGAAAAATATGCATATAATATAACTATGTATACATCTATGCTTTGTTTCCTGAATTTAGGAGTGTTTGCTTTATATTTGGTCTCATCTGTTGCTGTACACAAAGATACTGAATTTTTGTATTTTACTGTGAACAGAAATATTAATTTTACAAAAACATTTGTCTGCTATTTTGCCAAGCTCCATACATAAATCAAGCCTCAAGGGTTGGAATTTATATCTTAGCTATATACTGTCAAACCTATTTTACCTGACCTTCTAATGTCACATTAAGCAGATGGTCACTAAATACAAGTCTATTCTTACAAAGGGAAATTTATATATATAACTCACATTAGGAAGGTGGTTGCTTATTACAGGTGATTTCTAAAGCAGTTTTTACTGTTCTATGCAAGTCAAATTGGTTAATTTGCACTCAGTTTTTGTCCAAAATGTATTTCAAATTGAGAAATTGATTGTTTCTATAAAACAAATTTCATTGACGGACTGAAAAATATGAATTTTACTTTGACAAAAATCCATTTAAAAAAAACAGAATCCCAGGAAAATACCTTTCTGATTTTTATAGATTGCTAACTACCTGATAGGAAATGGTGCTAGTGTGAATGTCAAAGACAGTATGCTGGACACACCACTACATCTCTGTTGTTATAAAGGCTTCCAAGAAATCCTAGATTTGTTAGTGCAGGTAAGACCATAGACTGGAGACACAACTACATCTCTGTTGTTATAAAGGCTTCCAAGAAATCTATGATTTGCAAGTGCAGGTAAGAGAGTAGGCTCGACACACCAATACATCCCTGGTGTTACAAAGGCGTTCTAGAAATCTTTGATTTGATAGTGCAGGAATGACAATAGACTGGACACACTACAACATCTCTTTTGTTGCAAAGGCTTTCTCAAAATCATTAATTTGTTAGTACAGGTAGGAAAGTAGGCTAGAGACACCACTACATCCATTGTGATAAAAAGGTTTCCTAGAAATCCTTGATTTGTTCATGCAGGTAAGACAATAGACTGGAGACACCACTAAATGTCTGATGTTACAAAGGCTTTCTAGAAATCCTTAATTTGCTAGTGCAGGTAAAACAGTGAGCTGGACACACCACTACATCCCTGGTGTTGCAAAGGCTTTCTCGAAATCCTCAATTTGTTATTGCAGTTATGACAATAGACTAGACACACCACTACATCTCTGTTGTTACAAAGGCTTACTAGAAATCCTTAATTTGCTAGTGCAGATAAGACCATAGGCTGGACACACCACTACACCTCTGTTGTTACAAAGGCTTTCTAGAAATCCTTGATTTGCTAGTGCAGGTAAGACCATAGGCTGGACACACCACCACACCTCTGTTGTTACAATTGCTTTCTAGAAATCCTTGATTTGTTAGTGCAGGTAGGAAAGTAAGTTGGACACACCACTACATCTCTGTTATTACAAAGAGTTCCTAGAAATCCTGGATTTTATGTGCAGGTAAGACAGTCGACTGGACACACCACTACATCTCTGTTGTTTCAAAGAGTTTCTAGAAATCGTTGATTTGTTAGTGCAGGTAGGAAAGTAGTTTGGACACACCACTACATCTCTGTCATTACAAATGTAATAAGTTTCTAGAAATCCTGGATTTTTAAGTGCAGATAAGACAGTCAGCTGGACACACCACTACATCTCTGTTGTTAGGAATGGTTTCTAGAAATCCTTGATTTGCTAGTGCAGGTGAGACAGTAGACTGGACACACCACTACATCTCTGTTGTTTCAAATACTCCTTGAAAAATGTCCCCTGAAATGTCTTGGCCAAATGGAATAATATTTGACAACTATTAGAGATCACTTATAAAATTAAACAACAAACATTGAAACAATTGACTATTACTATTATCCCCAATATTCCCAATATTCATATATTGAATTTGAAAAATGAAATTACTGGAAATCCCATAAACAAAATAGTTACAAATATAGTTGCATCATGAGGATTTTCAGAAGAAAATTGAAGGTCACAAAATACAACAATAGACACTGGGGAGTAATTCAGTATTGTTCTTACAGTTTCATGCTAAAAGTTCATGTCCATTGTTTTACAGAAAATATAGTTATAAGCATGACTCCACCTGAGGCTAGTCATGGTATAGAAATAGACCATATGGCTTATCTGTGTCAAAGCTTGGCCACCTTATTGTTTTTGGCTCTACCTGTATTGGTGAAAACAGAAACCAGTCTGCCAAATTTAATTTAAATTATGTCACAATGATGTTATGTTTGGCTTTCTCTATCCTAAGTAATCTTATCTGACCCTTTGATATCTTCGAATTCCTTTTAGTTATCATTAAGTGTAAAAGAAGAATACATCAAAATACACATGTATAAGAATAAACATTCAAATATTTGTGTTTCAGAATCATGTAATGATAAATCCAGTGAATATACAAGGCGATACTCCATTACATATATCAGTGAGAACGCAGAGAGTAGACACTGTCAGAAAACTACTGAAAGCTGGAGCTAATGTAAATATCAGGAACAAAGAAGGAGGGATACCGCTGTATTATGCAAAGGTAGGTGTTTCTTTGTGTTGAAGCCAAATCCAGAATCTTGGTCCTATTTTTACACCATCATGGTTTGGTTTTAGAATGAATATACTACATCCATTGTTACTCAACCAGTGGAAATGGTTTTTGCATGTAACAAAAGCATTTAAGTGGATAGTAATTATCATTAAATAATGGTATTTTTGGATAACTGTGTAATTTTTTGGAACTGTATCTGATTGTTGAGTCAGAAATACAGTTTTATTTATTTTTCTGTTAAATTTAGCCAGACTTGGCCTACTCAAGTGAAAAAATAAATAGTAAATTTATCCTCTGCTTGTTTTGTTGTGACCAAAATTTAAGAAAATATTTATAAAAAGTTAATTAATTGGTTCTCAGGCCCACCCATATATAGATTTTGTTGCCCACATTGCCCATTTTATTCCAATAAATAGTACAAAAAAAATTAAAATATGACAGCACAGGTCGTTCTGATAAATTGCCTGCATTCATTTTTTTCATTACTTCAACCATGTGGTTGGCAAAGTGTTTAATAGAAGTGAGATTGATAAGACACATTAAACATATGTTTTTGGTTGACAAACTTGTCTATATATTCTGTGCAAATGAGGCCCAAAACCTCTCCCGTGCTGCCACGGAACACCATCTTGGGTTTCTCCAAGGCATGCACTCTTTTACAATTATTGGAGGCTTAAACAGACCAAAAAGAAGCTGATAAAATACATGGTGATCACTCACTGGAAGAGGCATATAGAAAGTCAAAAAAGTATTGACCATGTTCACAATTGTTAACATTTTCATGTTTTAAAAAAAGCCTCCCTCATCACCCTCACAGTGCAGTTATATGAAAAAAATACATTGCACTCTCATCAATTTTCTCAAAATTTTGTCTGACAACCAATTAATTAGTTTTGCATGGCCTTAGAGGAAAGTAAAATTATAATCTTATGCAACGACTTGTACAAGAAGGAAATTCTCTTTAGGTACATTTTTCCCTCAGTGGTGAGAAAATCAGTTGCTAGTTTAATGAATTTTTTCATGAACAAGAGCACATTTTGCTTTATGTTAATTTTCCAGTATTATATCCAATGTCTTAAAATGATTTTTTTGTTATATATTACTTTTTATTATGGCTGTTGTCAAGGAGTGAATTATTAGCCGATTGTGAGTTATTGTATGGCATTAAGTTGGAATGTTGACTTGAATATGTTGATTTCTGATTTACCCATTGATTCTGTGTATGGCATTCAAACTCACATTCACTTTAATTTTTATCAATGTTTGAATTGTCTTGATTACTTCCTTCTGAAGACAACATGTTTTTAGAGAGTCAAAATAGTGCATTCATTTTACTTAATTTCAATACTTCAATAGATATACATGCTTCTTTGGTACTTTTTGGGACAGAAGGGGCTAATTCCTTTCAAAGTACCTAACCCTATTCTCAATCACAGTCTTTATAGAAGTTTGCCTGAATTCTCCACATTAAGACACCTTTAGACATAATCACGTTTTGGACATCATGGCTTTACATTGATTATGATATTAAGGACATCATTGGAAAGGGGTCAATCACTCTAACACCAGACCTTATACCTGTTCCTGGAGTTCAAGGTTCTGTTTATTTGAATTCTGATTTGCCTATTTGTTCATTTCAAACTTATTTTTTAGACTGTATTTGTCGAAGTTTTCGCATAAGTATTATATTCTTGTCCTTATATGTCAAATCTTTTGCATAAGTATTGTATTCTGGTCCTTATATGTGGAATTTTTTGCATAAGTATTGTATTCTGGTCCTTTTGTAAACTTCTTTTATCTGATAAAATCTACATCACCAGTCGAAATATGAACAAATAGAAAAGCTGAAAACCCGAAAGAGGTGATTGTCTAAACTTCATGAAATCTTTAGAGAATATACATTTATTGCATGCTGGTGAGGGACTTATGAAGATTTATTCACCCAAGAAGATAATGTTTTCCAAGGGTAAAGCAACTAATGATTTATTATACCAAATCAACACACACCAGGACCATTATTGGTCTGTCCTGGCGCATACCTAAAGACAAACAATAAATCTGTGGGAAAATGTACAAGACTTCCAAATGAAAGAAGTATATAATTTATTTTATGTGAATATCAATTTTATTCATGCAAATCATATGGTTGATTGAACCAATCTAAAAAGGTCTTCTATAAATATATTTATATGAGTTATAATATTTTTTCTGGCAAACAGGATTTTATTCGTTTATTTGCTTGGTGTTCAGGTATCTAGTTTATAAAAAGTTTAAATAACATGTCAATAAAGCTTATTTGATTTTAGATATCTAATATGATATCAGTCCTCCCACACTACATAATCATTTTATTTAAAGAACTTATTAATCTATGACATGTCAGGATAACAAGACAATATTCCTCTGTAAAATGGACATGCTGTGGTGCTGTCAGATAATTCAACATCGGGGATAAGAATAAAACAATGTAAAACTTCAGAAAAATCTAAAAATGACATAAGAAGAAGATGTCATTATCCTGAAATGTATCAAAATTACTGAGGTGCCCTTATAGAAGTGATAGAAAAAAAGAAAGGAAAAAGGAAATGAATTCCTAAAGAAGGAATGGTTTGCTACATTACTTTGAAACTACTTTGTCTACGGATGTTTGGATGATATATCTTGGCTGCTGTCAGATTTTTGCATCCTCATTAATTTATCTATTTAAAATCATCTAATTTTTTGCAAGGTAACAACGATTGTTCTCAAAATAATTCTATTAAGACATCTTAGAAAGCTATTTGAAAATCATTATGAAATCCTTGTATCTTTATTTGTTGTTTTATACAAAACCTACAGAAACAAAATGAGAAAGCACAATGGCCAATATTTCTCCTGCATATTTTGTTATTAATTATATAAAGTTCTTTAAAGTCATGCTAAAATCTTGTTATCTTGAAAGTTCGAAGCAAACACATCCTTAAGGCCAGTGAAAAATTCTATTACTTGTCTTGTTAATGACTTAATACTTGCAACTACAGACTACAGTGCAATTCACCTTTTAATAGGCTGATCAAAATTGAGGTATTGTGTATTGTTGATAAAACAAAAGTTTTAAAATAAAATGAACAGAAAGTAAGTTGATTAAGAGCAGAAAGACTTTACTCCTTAGTCCATGTTAAAGTTCTTTGTGAAAATGCCAAAGTCAAGAGTGTATAATTCATACAAGTTAAATTTTTGACTGTTATTTGATGGATGGCTATCTAATGAACAATCATGCTACATCTCCTATTTTGACAAAATAAATAAATAGGATGTTGAAAGTAAAAATATGGAAATATTTTCATTAAATTTAAACTGCCAAAACTAGGTTATAATTACCTCTACATAAAACGTATTCACAAAATTTTTCCCAAGGTTTTGTTAAGATTGAAGGCATTCTTCATGGCAAAACATTTTGTTATTAAAAAGCAACATTTTAAAAAGTAATGTTTTAAAAATGGTTAATATAAATGTTATCCTCTTTTGCCAATTATAGATAAAATTTGAAACAGACCAAAATATTTATACTTATGGTTTATAAGCTTAATCAAGGCCAGGTGAGCTTTCATAAATACTTGGTGTCCATCATCTGTCATTTATTTTTCCACTGTCCTTTAATCTTCCCTGTTGAACTGTCTATGATTATTCCCTTATTTTCTTAGGTATAAGTTTTCCCTCTTTTTCGGTGACAATTTTGAGGAATAAATCAAGGTATGAAGCAGTAAAAAATAACACAAAAATTCATCAGAAATACCCCCAAAACTTCAAGTTAAACTTAAAGTTTTTCTTCCCATTTCATGCATAAATCTACAAAAAATTCTCAATTTTAATAAGGCGAAATTTTTGTGTGTTATTATTAAATTACAGTTAATCACATTAAATGTATGTTAATGTTGATATTTATGAACTTAACCTGTTCTTTGGCAGACCCTTTATCATTGAATTATGTCAAATCCATTAGTGGAAGCATGTTAAATATTAGTGAATTATCAGACTTGAAAAGTACCACACTTTTAGTGTTGAAAGGACAGAAATTGCATTTTTGTGGACTCCTGGCGTTTAGCTAAATGGTTTGCAAATCAATTTACAAGAAGATAATGTTTTAACGCTAATTTTCTACTATTTTTGGAACCATTCCCTACTTTATTTTGATCCCAGACTTCCCATTTATTGGTCTAGTTTTCTGCATGCTGATGAGAGGTTATTTCTTGAAATTTGTGTACAACAACAACAAAAAAATCCCCAAAAATTTATACAGTATTAGTAAACAGGTATTTTTAATAATACAGTATTAGTAAACAGGTATTTTTAATAGTACAGTATTAGTAAACAGGTATTTTTAATTCTCCACCACCAGTTAATGCACGGATGGAAGTAAAGAAAAGTTTATATGTTTTACTTTTCCTATTGAAATTTGCAGTTATGCAGTTTTTCATATCAAAAAGTTGTTTATAGTAGTAAAGTTTGGACTAGGTCTGCCAGTGACTAACAAGTGATTATGAATGAAAAAAAAACTCATATATTTGAATTGATATATCATACAATGGACTATTGATAAATTGTTTGCTTGATGTTTCTTTCTGTTAATAATAGGCATTTAATGTTTACATTTTCAAATTAAAAATTTAATTTTTTAGATTGATGTTGTCCCACTTTCTGCATAATAGTTTAAATTGTTTTCTTATAGTTTGAGAAAGTCTTTTTTAGTGATTTAAAAAAAAAGTTAAAAATGAAAAATCAATTGCTTTTATAACAATATGTTTGGTATATGGTGACATCAAAGGGTATATTAGTGTAAAATATGTTGGGTGTTCTATGTTTGTCTTTCTTGTTGTTGGCCATGGTGTTGTCTATCTTCCGACTTAACAATTTTTGTCTGTCCCTTGGTATCTTTGAATTCCTGGAACTGGAAATAGGTTGAATTTTCTTGCCATTTCACCACAAACATTGACCTAAAATGAAGTTATCAATTTAACATTTAACAAATGTAAAAGGATATTATTTGTTCTCAATTAATTCAAAAGTCAGAAGCACACAAATGACTGGTATTTCCTGCAATGTCAAAATTTTATCAAAGTTTATTAATTTCACTGAGTTGAAAGATAAAGTCGTGGGATCTTAGCCTTTGTATTTCTTTCAGAAGCATCTAATTAAAGACTTATTAGGAAATCCTTTGATATTATTATGAATTTGTTCATGACCAGAATTACCTATTAATATGACCTCAGTGTACCCATGTGGAAGATCAAAAGTGCACAGTCCAAGGAGTCCAGGCAAATTTAAAACAAACTAAAAGATAAAACGAAACCAAATAGAATGAAGACATGGAATCCATGAACTCCCCTTAAAACAGGGGTGGGATCTGGTGCTATGGAAGGGTAAACATTTCCTGACCCACCAATGTGGCACTTGTTGTGGAAGCCTTTAAATCTTATTCGGGTAAATGTCAATCTGAGAAGAGGTCAACTCATTGTTGAATTACGGGTAAAGGTCCACAACACTGATTCTGTATGATCAACCAATGAATCATGGAATTTATTCTATAACCGGTATGTCATGTACTAAGATGCTGGAATTAAGAATTATTTAAATTTTAATAATTCAAATATTTGATATGCTACAGAAATTATTTATTTCTTGAAATCTGACTTAAATTGTTCGAATGAACATTCATAAATATTTGTATGGCTAATTTCTATATAAAGAGTTTACAAATTTTGTATACTTTAGTTTCCAATTGGTTTATAACAAAACCCAAAATACCCATAACAAGACACAGAAGTATTGTGAATTAATGTAAAAAGTCGGTCACAATTTTATAACTGATAATAGTAACAGTAAATGGTCATTTAACATTTTAATCAAATTTTTATTTGGCTTCTGTACCTATTTTAGATGTCAATGACCTTTTAATTCACTTTTCTTGTTTTATGTGCTTTTCTTAAGAAAGATGTTGATAGGAGCTAGACACCTTACTACTTGCTTTATTTAATACCAATTTATATGTTAAGTTGAATAAGAAAATTTAAAGATACCCATGCTGCAAATTTGCAAACTAGAGATAAGTTTTTTCTACAGAAGGAAATTCTTTAGTTTTTTTATTTTCCTTTTCTGATTTTGTTTGTTTAAATCTTTTTTTGACTTTGCACTTTTGATTTCTTGCAGCTATTCTACACCGAACTTTTCATGTCTTTATGTTGCCTTTCAAATCTCTCTGACATTATCAATTTTATAGAAACAAATCCAATGAACCCTAACTTTCATTAACTACTAATAGTTTCCCGAGGTTCATTCTTATTATAAAGCAAGTGGGGTTGTGATGGATGCATGGGCTCTCCCATTGACAGTATAACGCAAGATTATACATCAACTTTAAATATTACATAATACTACAATGTATAATAATAAAAAATCGTGTATGCGTAAAGTACGGGTGCCACTAGTGGAGCAGGAATTGCTTACCCTTCCAGAGCACCTGAACTCACCCTGGTTTTTGTAGGGTTCATGTTACTCCAGCTTTAGTTTTCAGTTCGTGTTGTGTGTTCTCTGTTTGTCTTTCATTTCATTTTGTTGGCCATGATCTTATCTGTCTTCCGACTTAATGATTTCTGTCTGCACCTTTGGTATCTTCGAATTCTTTATAATTTTAACTGCTTTTACCTGAATATTATTAATCTTTCTCCTTTCATATTAATCGATATCACTTAAATCTGCTAAGCTTCATTCACTCGTATTCTTTCACTCACCTTGACCTAGAGTGGTCTCCAGGGCTCAATCCAAATAACTGACCAAGGGAGATCTTGTTCAGGGGCTGTCAAGTCATAAAACGGAAATCCTGGCTGCGGACCAAAGTAGGTGACTTTATGGAGAATGCCTATTTGCATGCACGTAAATTTGGGAAAAGAAGGTTAATGCCACGATAAAAGGCTTAATTTTTTGTCTCGCCTGCGACGAAGTCGCGAAAGCGAGACATAGGTGTTGCTTTCCGGCGGCGGCGGCGGCGGCGGC
>JAULBM010057047.1:0-10389 GCA_032357055.1 Geukensia granosissima
CGTTTTTCATCATTGTAATCACGTGACTGTTTCAACCAATGAAGTAATTAGAAAATCTTCCCATATATAATATTGATGTATAATAAAGGATATACTCCACATGTATTGTATCACATTGATGTATGTGTTAAAGTGTTTGATATGTCAAGTTTATCTGACGGATCAGATCTTGTAAACTTTTGTGTTTTTTGCATTTTGATGTTTTTGAATTTTTAAACTATGAAGATTAGGAAAGACAATATGCTATCTGAATCATCTGTAATAATATTTTAATATGGAGATCTTTACAGGTCTATAACTCATCAACTACTTGCTTTTGTTTAATGAACAGTTCATCAAAAGTTTAAAAAAGAAAAATTTAAACATATGAATCACAATTTTCATTCATCCACCCCATTAATATTTAAGAGAGATGCACATCTTGCATTAGAAACCCTGCTTCTTATAATATTGGGGATATCAGTCTTGAATCAGTCTAACTGCAGATATTTTACCTGTTAAATTATGGATGATATTAATTTTACAGGTAGATATCACACCCCTCATATTTAACTGAAGGTATCCCACCCATTGTAATAAGTCTAACTGGTGAATATTCATACCATTATATTTTGGTTGATATCATTCCTATTGAATATATTGTCCCTGATCTATTGAGACATACAGGTTGAAATTCAATCCCTTATATTGTGACCTAAAACATTCTTAAAGGTTGATATCATAGCATTTGTTTTATGACTCGCATCAGTCATTTTGCTTATATGGTGACTGATATCAGTCTTATTGGTTATATTGTGACTGTTATCAGTCTTACTGGTTATATTGTGACAAATATCAGTCTAACTGGTTACATTCTGACTGTTATCAATCTTACTGGTTATATTGTGACTGATATCTTTCTTACTTGTTATATTGTGACTGTTATCAATCTTACTGGTTATGTTATGACTGATATCAGTCATACTGGTTACATTGTGACTGTTATCAGTCTTACTGGTTACATTGTGACTTTTATAAATCTTACTGGTTATATTGTGACAGATATCAGTCATACTGCTTACATTGTGACTGTTATCAGTCTTACTGGTTACATTGTGACAGTTATCAGTCTTAATGGTTATATTGTGACTGATATCAGTCATACTGGTTACGTTGTGATTGTTATCAGTCTTACTGGTGACATTGTGACTGTTATCAATCTTACTGGTTACATTGTGACAGATATCAGTCATACTGGTTACATTGTGACTGTTATCAGTCTTACTAGTTACATTGTGACAGTTATCAGTCTTACTGGTTATATTGTGATTGATATCAGTCTAACTGCTTATATTGTGACTGTTATCAGTCTTACTGGCTATATTGTGACTGTTATCAATCTTACTGGTTATATTGTGACTAATATCTTTCTTACTGGTTATATTGTGACTGTTATCAATCTCCCTGGTTATATTGTGACTGATATCAGTCATACTGGTTACATTGTGACTGATATCAGTCTTTCTGGTTATGTTGTGACTGATATCAGTCTAACTGCTTATATTGTGACTGTTATCAGTCTTACTGGTTATATTGTGATTGTTATCAGTCTTACTGGTTATATTGTGACTGATATCACTCATACTGGTTATATTGTGACTGTTATCAGTTATACTGGTTATATTGTGACTGATATCAGTCATACTGGTAATACATGTATTGTTACTGATATCTTTCTTACTGGCTATTTTGTGACTGATACCTGTCTTACTGGTAATATTGTGACTTATATCAGTCTTACTGGTTATATTGTGACTGTTATCAGTTTTACTGGTTATATTGTGACTGTTATCAGTCATACTGCTTAAATTGTGACTGTGTTCAGTCTTACTGGTAATATTGTGACTGATATCAGTCCTTTTGCTTATATTGTGACTGATGTCAGTCATACTGCTTATATCGTAACTGTTAGCAGTCTTACTGGTCATATTGTGACTGTTATCAGTCTTACTGGTTATATTGTGACTGTAATCAGTCTTCAGTCTTACTGGTAATATTGTGACTGATATCTGCAGTCATACTGGTCATACATGTATTGTGACTTATATCAGTCTAACTGGCTATATTGTGACTGATATCTTTCTTACTGGTTATATTGTGACTGATACCTGTCTTACTGGTTATACTGTGGCTGATATCAGTCTTACTGGTAATATTGTGACTGATATCAATCTTACTGGTAATATTGTGACTGATATCAGTCTTACTGGAAATATTGTGACTGATATCAATCTTACTGGTTATATTGTGGCTAATATCAGTCATAGAAGAGAAGATCCTAGCCTTGATACCAGTTCTTATGTAGATATCCCCTAACATTGCACTTTTTTGTGGATATCTCAACCTTGATATTGTAACTGCAATCATATCACAGCAACTGTCTTCCACAGAGTTTGATATCCCTGTACATCACACAGGCAATGTGAAAAATCTCTAATATTGTACATCATGTTGATCGGTAGCAATGCAGTATAATCATTAAACTGCTGAGGTACAAATATCTATCAACTTTTGACTATTGTCCACATGGTAAATACCATTACATATCTGACTTTAAACACAGTGAGGTCATTTGGTTCAGTTGATATGCAGTATAAATAGACTTTTAAAGTATTATATAGATTTAAACATTGTTTTTTATATTTAAAACAATTAAAGGTAACTTCTGAAGAAAATGCTACATGATTCAGGCCAACTCCCAAATGACTTTAATGGAATTTAATATCAGAGTTTAGTGAAATGTTTCAATTTACACTTTAAAGTTTATTAAAAAGTCTGCAGAAAGTGTTGGCAATGTAAACTTTCTGCAGTTTTATAACTGTATGATTTTACAACAGTTTGTTGAAGGGAAAGTGATATTTAAACAGTTTTATGTTACAATTTTTGTAGGTTAAAACTATGATATCTGCAGCAGTTATAAAGACAAAAATTTAGATGTGAATTCATTGGTCCAGCTATGACAAATAATGGAGTTAAAAGAGTTTTTGAAGCAGTTTATGGCTGAAAATCATTTAATAGTATTCTCTCTAAGATTCAGTGAGATAGGTGAATCATGACCTAAAAAAGACAAATAAAACCAACAATCAAGTTTTCAGTTGTTGGTTCCGAGGGATTTTTTCATTCTGTGGCTTCATGATTAGAGATATTTTTCTATAGAATGTTAGTAATTTTAGTCATGTTTGGTGGAGTTATCTCTTTTTTCTTTTTTTACAATGCATTTCTTGTATTTAATTTCTTCTATAACTGACAATAGAAATGAAACCAAGCTTGTCTTTGTAAGTGTAATACCAATCTAAATTGGAATTTATTTTATTTCTTATGTGCTTTTGTGGACAATCATTCACTTTTATCTAAACTTGCCTGATTTGCTCCTTAGAGTAAATAGGTTTTCAGCAGATTTAAACAATTTTCATTTATTCCAATTTAATTAATTGTAGTTCATTCCAACAGGTTTACGCAGTATTTGTTTTTCAACAGTTTTAGCTTTGCAAAGTCTCAGAATTCTTTTATTTAATTAAATTTAGACAATCTTTGATTCAGAACAGTTTGAAGTAAATTATGGCATGCAGTAGTGTTTTTGTAGGCAGATAGTTTTAGACAGTTTATAGGTAGTCTTTGGTTTACAGCAATTTTGCCAGTCTTTGGTTTACAGCAGATGTGACAGTCTTTGGTTGACAGTAGATGTGGCAGTCTTTGGTTGACAGTAGATGTGTCAGTCTTTGGTTTACAGCAAATTGACTAGTCTTTAGTTTACAGTAGATGTGGTAGCCTTTGGTTTACAGCAGATGTGGCAGTCTTTGGTTTACAGCAGATTTGCTAGTCTATGGTTTACAGTAGATGTTGTAGTCTTTGGTTTACAGCAGGTGTGGCAGTCTTTGGTTTACAGCAGATGTGGTAGTCTTTGGTTTGCAGAAAAAGTGGAAGTCTTTGGTTTACAGTAGATGTGGTAGTCTTTGGTTTACAGCAGATGTGGCAGTCTTTGGTTTACAGCAGATTTGCTAGTCTATGGTTTACAGTAGATGTGGCAGTCTTTGGTTTACAGCAGGTGTGGCAGTCTTTGGTTAGCAGTGGATGTGGCAATCTTTGGTTTACAGTAGATGTGATAGTCTTTGGTTTATTTAAGCTGTGGCAGACTTTGGTTTACAGTAGATGTGGCAGTCTTAGATTTACTTTAGATGTGCCAGTCTTTGGTTTACATAACATGTGGCAGTCTTTGGTTAACAGCAGATTTGGCAGTCTTTGGTTTACAGTAGATGTGGCAGTCTTTGGTCTACAGTAGATGTGGCAGGCTTTGGTACAGTAGATTTTGCAGTCTTTGGATTACAGTAGATGAGGCAGTCTTTGGTTAACAGTAGATGTTGTAGTCTTTGGTTTGAAGTAGATGAGGCAGTCTTTGGTTAACAGTAGATGTTGTAGTCTTTGGTTTACAGTAGATGAGGCAGTCTTTGGTTAACTGTAGATGTTGTAGTCTTTGGTTTACAGTAAATGTGGCCGTCTTTGGTTAACAGTAGATGTGGCAGTCTTTGGTTTACAGTAAATGTGGCAGTCTTTGGTCTACAGTAGATGTGGCAGGCTTTGGTTTACAGTTAATGTGGCAGTCGTTGGTTTACAGTAGATGTGGTAGTCTTTGGTTTACAGTAGATGTGGCAGTCTTTGGTCTACAGTAGATGTGGCAGTCTTTGGTTTACAGTAGGTATGGTAGTCTTTTGTTTACCTCAGTTTTGGCAGTCTGTTTTTGCAGAATTTTGTCTTTACAGCATAAACATAACGACAATTTGGCAGTTTTTTGGTATTAAGCACTTATGGTATTCTTTAAAGACAGTTTTAGTTGGTGGACTTCTCTGCAAAAAGTTAGCCAGTTTTTTACATTCCAAATTTCTGTCGTGTCAGTTCAAAGCAGTTATAGTAGTTATAAGGAGTTTGTATGTTACAAGAAGATCCTCCAAGAAAATCATAAGATTTCAGTAAGTTGAAGAATAAGTTTTCAGTGGTCAGTTATTCTGTGTCATTAAAAAAGCTCTTCAGAATGCCTTAGATTGCCAGTAGATATTTTATGAGAGCAGGATGTGGTATAGTAAGTATGAAGATAGACTGTTTGATGTTTACAAAATAAGGAGTTAAATCACCTTTTATTATTATCATTTCTTTATTCATAAAAATTGTTAAATAGTTTTCTCTTTATAAAAATGGTTGAATGAGCAGCTTCAGAATGAAATATGGATGTTGAGAGATGTTTTGACGACTGTCTCACAATTTTCTATTCATTTCTTTTCAATGGACCATGCTAGAGAAGAAATTTGCTTTGACTTAATGCTGAATATATTTGAGCAGTTTATAGTGCAAATAAATTATATTATTGTATGTCACAAAAAAATTAGACTAATGGGCCGTCCTGACCTTTCTTTAGTTCACCATGTTTCTAAAACGTCTGGGTCTTAATCAAGTTTCAAATGAAAAGCAACAGTTTTGTGAAAAGTTTTAATTTTTTTTAATGAAAATACTGAATGAGTGTCAGTGTAACAAATATAATACATGAAGTTTTCTTGTATAATCTGATAGATTTAATACAAATTAATATTTTATTCTTTGGAAAGTATAATCTTTTTTTTTATTTAAAAACAAGTTGAAGTGAAAACAAAGTTTTATAAAATTGTATTAGTGATTCGTGGATAATAACACAAAGATATATTAACATATTATTATTTTTTACACAAAGACTTGATTTTAGTTATAACAAAACGATTTCATATATTTTTTATACCTGTAACTTGAGAAAGATAGTGTACTACTTTATTATAAGAAGTTGAAAAGTGTCAGAACATGAAACTGGTTATACTGTATTAACCTTATCTTTATGGGGAGCCTTTCACACAGAAAAGCAGGTAGCTCAATGCTTCACAGATCAAACCTTTCTCTGATCAACCGATTTAAGATTTTGTTTTTTTACAAAATTTTCTCAAAGATTTCGAACCTTATTACATATTCCCAAATATATTATCTGTCTTCAAAGAAAATTTTATGTAATAATTGACTTGAAGTATATTATGAAGTTTCATGAATGAAAAACTTTAGCAGTGAAACTCATCAATTACCTTAAAGTTTTCATTCATAAGGGCTTTCACTGGTGTTTATCAGATTTCATATCTAATCCGGTGGTGATTTTAGTCCAAAAATAATTACTTGTTTATGGAATACACAAAATTTGATATCGGTTAATTTATTCTCAGTTTTCATCTCCAAATGGCTAAATATTTTTTTAAGTTTAATATTATTTTGCAGATGTTTAATAATAATGTAATCCCTGCATTTTATGTGGTGCATCAAATATAAACAGAAAGTTAAAAATTTACAACTGTTGTACTAAATCCTTACTATCATTATAAAAAGAAGGCAGTCTTTAAGTTTAAATGTATAAATTTCATACCAGTATTGTACAGTGATGTAAAATGATTTCTTGGAAAAGTGCTCAAGTTTGACTTTGACACCTACAGATTGTTCTGGATTGACATGACATTCTACACACAATAATGTGCAGAAAGCTTGGAGATTAGTTGCATGAATTGTGACCCCTAATAATAAAAAAAAATTGTAAATCTGACTCTCTTTATTTTGTTTTTGGTCATGATGACAGGGGGGGTTTATGATCCAACATAATTCAAGTAACCCTTTCATTTTGAACTTGACCTCAGTTTTATTATTCATTTAATTTCTAAAGGTATGGAATTTTTTATCATATTTTGTCATACAAGCCAGTTTCTTGACATCCGTTATACCTAGACCCACATTATTTGATCTGTTGGTAGAGCATGCAAGTTTTGTAGTTGTCCTCCTGGCCTTGACCTCAGGTTCAAGATTATTTTCACATTTCAGCTGATTTGCAACTGTTATATCTAGACACACCATATTTGGTCAATAGTAAGACTTTTGTAGGTATGTGCCAGTCTATTATATATGTTTTCTGACCTGACCTCAATTTCATGGTCCACTGATCCAGGTGAAGTGTTAGTAATTATGTCAGTTTTTTAGTTGCTACACATGCTGGTTCAACAATATTCTTATAGTAAATGTCAGTCTGTGATATTCTACTTTATTTAAGTCTGCCATATGTCATGTAACTATGACCTTATTTTCATGGTCCAGCAACTGAGGTCTAGTTTCTGTGATTTGACAAACTTAGTAATTAAGCAAAAGTTGGTCTGCTTATTCAATTTAAGGTTTGCATGTCAGTCTGCCATTTGCTATTTGACCTTGATCTCATTTCATGGTCCATCAACTATGGGTCAAGTTTTTGTGTTGTATCCTGTTTTCATGTCAGTCCACAAAATGTCAGTATTCTGGCAAGGCATTTATCTTTCCACACTTTTGTTGTCATTAATATAGAATCCAGAAAAGCAATTTACATGCAGCTAAATTTGGCTATCAAATATTTATTATAAACTTATATGTAAGATGTGGATTGTGTCTTTTTGGCATATATTCCATATTCTTTCTTTTAAATATTTACAACATTTAAGTATCCACCATGTCACTTGGTGTACTTTAGATTTATTTGGGACAATTAAGAAACTCATGGTAAGGAGTTTTACAATATTTCACCCTTGTTTAAGACCCTGTCTTGAAATTTGTCAAGCTGTTCGTGCAGATGTGTTATTGTCTCCTTGACTTTGACTCCATAAATCTATTTTTTTACATGTAGGAAAGTTTAATGGTTTATGATTGCCAATTTTACCACAATTTATACTATTGTTGGATATTTGTCAAGGTAGGTCAAGGTAGGTCCCATTCTATGTATTAAAAGTACAACAGAATCTGAGAAAAAAAACAAAAATCACACTCTATGGTTACCCATGTAATAAAAAGTACAGAATTATCCAGGCTTTAAATAAGAGTTGTCATATTTCAATAGTCACCTAACCCAAGCTCATAATTAAGAATCCTTTGTTTTTATTATTACCTTTGAACTCATTTATCCAACTTTTATTTTTTACCTGTACTACCTGAAATTTCAAAAAGTTGGATAAATGGGAATGAACCCTAGTTGGTTTGTAGTACATTTTGGTTAAATTTTCATTTGTTGTGATATTTTTTTCACATGTAGGCACTAGCAAGAGGTAATGTTTGAGATTGATAAGCACCAGACAATAGTTTCATTAAACATCTCAATTGAGGTTTACCTCAAACATTGAAAATGCCATTTTTGGTGGATTTCTTTTAAATTTACAGCATTTTCACTAAAACTTTTGAAAAAGAAAAGAATCCCCCATTTTTTCAAAAAAAAAGATGGATGTTTAATTTTGGATTTTTTTTTTTATATGACGGCCAAACCTGTATTTATAAATTAAGTCAACCTCTATACAAGGGATGGTACACAGTTATTGCAGGATATAAATGTAGGTTTAATCAGTCAACACCTCATTACAAGGTTTACACTGTAAGTGTATCTGCACATCTCTCATTAATGATTATTTTGTTGTTAAAAAATATCATTGTAACAAGGTCTCACTGTATTCAAGAAATTGTTTAAAATCTAATAAAATAATGATGTGGTTATAATTAAAATACAATGAAATTTCTTTAAATTTGTCAACTGTTTGATTTACATGTGGTAAACTTACATTTTGCAGTTGGGCCAGATAAATATAATTCGTTTGCAAAGGTTGGTTGGTCTTTCAAGAGGCCATTTTGGAGCAGTTTCATTGTAGTATTTTCTTACATTTAATAAATCTATGATTCAAATATCTGCTGATTATTTTATGGTCTTGAGTAAGTACATGAACAAAAGGCAAGCTCTGAATACTAGTGTCAGTACCCCCAAATAAATGCTAAATTGTTTTAATGAATTATTAACCATCATGAATGGGAAAGAAACTTTTTATAAAATAACTCTTAAAAAAGGTTAGAAAAATAATTGTACCTCTTTATCATTAATCTGTGGTGATTCTTTCATGTATGATTTTTCAGTCTCCCAATGTTTAAAAGCTAATTAGAATATTTTAGTTTGTGTTTTACATTTTAAAGAACAGGTATGTATATACAATATATTAATCATAATTAATAAATGGCAGAGTTATAAACTAAGTCCAACTAGATGTCACTCATTGTGAAATTAAATGAAATCTAATTATGTTGGCTATAATTAGTGTTTATTATTAAGATTGATGTATGTGATGATTAATTCATAACATCAAAAGACCTAGTATTAAAATCATCTCAAGATTCACAACAAAATTAACTTATGATAACTGAAAAAAAAAACCAAGTAAATCTGAAACATCAACATGTTAAGGTGGTTACTCCTGAGTATTTTACTTATTTTTTCAGTACATGTTTAATAATGACTAAAGAAGGCTACTAATTTTACACAAAAAATAGTCTACTTCATCATTTTGAACCTCACTATTTTCTACTTCAGATGGTTTTTAAGGAAATATCAGATTAGTTAACTGATCATGAACTTATAGATTTCTGGTTTCTTTTAGTTCTTATGCAAATTTTTGCACCTCTCCAGTGTTTAAATTACTTATGACCCAGTTGATCAGGAGTTAATCAATTTTTCAAATGGCCATATGTCTGTGACAGGACATTTATTTAAATGATAAGTTTGCATGCAAGTTTAAATAATGATGTCTCTGCATGCAAATTTCATTGAAGATTTTTTTTCTTGTATAAACAATGCTATAAGTTTGGAAAAGTCCTTTTCAACAAGTAGACTTCATTGAACAACTGCTTGCAAGAGAACAGCACATACAGTTCTACACACTTGATAGAATTACATTTTTATCCTTTTGAATAAGAACTCAGTGATTTAGTAAAAACTTTTACATTATTAACTGTTGTTTGCCATATTTTTCTCAATATTGGCAAAGGCTTAAAATTCAATAATATAACTGAAATAAAATAATGCATCGCTTAAAATGTAAATTATTCCTCATTTACTTGGACGGAATAACAGAATGATGTTCTACATTAGAGCCTGTTATGTAGATCAGACATTGACTGAATTACAGGCTGGTGTTCTTTATTAGAGCCTGTCATCTGTAGATCAGACTCAGACTCAAGTGTTCTTCATTAGAGCCTGTCCTGTAGATCAGAATAACACTGAATTACAGACTGATTTTCTTCATTGGAGCCTGTCATCTGTAGAAAAGACTCAGACTGAATTACAGACTGATGTTCTTCATTAGAGCCTGTCATCTGTAGATCAGACTCAGACTGAATTACAGGCTGGTGTTCTTCATTAGAACCTGTTGTCTGTAGTTATCCCCGCGCTAAGCGATAGCGCGGGGATAATGTTTTACTGTTCTTCGTACGTACGTCTGTTGCCAGTAATGTCCAGGATACTCTCAGGAA
>JAULBM010057058.1:0-10389 GCA_032357055.1 Geukensia granosissima
TTTTTTTCAAAAAAAAAAAAAATCCCAGGACCCCCCCCCCCACCGCCGATAAGAAAATGGTTGTTGCCTAAGATAATGACTATGTGATATTGACCCCTCCCCTATTTTTCTGTGGTCTCACAAATAAATTTATTTGATCATGATAATCGGTAATCGGATAATCATTATTGGTTTTGAATGACGTGTTTGATACAGGACAGGACAGGACGAGCATTTATAATTCCCTTGGTGTTACATGTATCATCTGGTATATTATATTAAAAATCGTCTTGCCCGATAGTTTTGGAGAAGAGCAAAACGAAATTCAAGTTTCATCGTGTTACTCGTCAACGTCAAAGTTTATTCGGAATAATAATGGTGCGGGGCCGACTTTGATTCTGACAATTATTTTTCACGCAAGCGCAAACAACGTGAATCTCACCCGTCCCCAAGAAGCATTCTTTTTAAAATTATTTATGTGGATTTTATGCGCATGTAAACCTCTATCAAATGGTGTTAATAATGAACCGTTAACATGGTTTATATCTGTCTTTGTTATAAAATAAATACGAATACGGAAACGCTCATACGATTTAGAAAATTCGAAGATATCAAAGGGACAGACAGAAATAGTTGAGTCAGAAGACAGACAGACCATGACCAACAAAATGAAACGAACGACAAATATAGAACACAGAACACTACTCTGCAAAATTAAAGCTGGAGTAACACGAACTCTACAAAAAACAGGGTGAGTTCATCTGCCTTGTAAGGGTAAGTAGCTCCTACTCCACTAGTGGTAATTGTCGTGTTATTAATCAATAATGTAATGAACCTGATTGTGGAGATGCAGAAATTAACAAAATTGCCTAATAGGATTAATTAAAGACTACAACGTTTTAAGGAGAATACCTCTTCATATGTACGTTATAAAACTTTAAAACGGACGTTTGAGGCGTCAGTATCAGGCACTTGCATCAGTTAATTTCCCAAACGTTCCCGACTCTCATTTTTTTAGCGGTAGTCTATTTTGTCACCCTTGTGTTTCTAAGGTTAATGTTTTACTTAATGATTTGTTAATTCGTAAATTTCTTCAAATTCTTGCAATGACTGGAATATTGCATGATTAACACTTACCAGCAATAACAAGGGCTGGCAGATACCAGAGTTGAGATCGTGATAAAGACCAGATCCCAAAACCATTAGTATATAAAACTATAGAATTTCAACAGATGTATTTGCTAAAGGCTTCTTAATTTAAAATGTTACAATTAAATGAAAATTCCGAAAAATAACAAAACTTGATAAATAACATGCATGCAAAAGCTTTAAATACAAAATGTACAAATTCAAATCTTGTTAATCACGGACCATTTGATTTTTTAGGGGCCTGGGGTTTGTAGGCGGGCCAGATTATTTTATTCATGTAAAGGAAATGTAGAAAACTTTATCGGAAATTTTATTTTTTCCAATGGTCAGACAGTTGGCCAGAATATTTTTTTCACTCCAGATTCTGGTCAGATTATTTTTGGACAAAAATAGGGGAAATCAAATGGTTGGTGCCTTATCAGTTCCTAAATAAAACTTGATAAACATGAAATTAATCAATATCGCACTGGTTGTCATATTATAATTTTTCTTTTTTTTTTTTTTTTTTTGGTTAAAAACATATGAATTTAATTCATGTTATTAAATGTATTTATAAATGTACCCGTTGTGAAGGGTGAAAAGTGTCTCAAAATTTGTATTGCAAATGATTTGTTGAGTTGTCTTATCCTGTCCTTAATTCAAGTAAGATAAAATGTGAATTTAAAATCTGTGAATTACATAATCGTTAAACAGAGGTAAACATGTTAAAAAGTGCAGGTGCATTATATAGTATATTAAAACTAGGTTTGAAAAAAGAGACTCCAGGAGGCAGCTTGTGTATAGAGATAAGTCTAGTTTTACCCCAGCAGTAACAACCCGTCAAAATTGAAAAACTTTTGATTGAGCAGGATTTAAAAAAAACTTCAAAACTTCTATGCAAATTACGTGCCTTCGAACAAATGCATTTAATCCATTTTTTTTTCTATAAGGAACGTCCCTGTTTTCAGAAATTCAACCATTCAGAAAACCACCAGTGAATGACATTAAATATTTCCTTTTTTCTAGAACACCACGTCCCATGAACGTTCGATAGCTTTGTAACAGCACGTCTTTATTAGTCAGAAGAAAGTCATTTGCAAGGTTATAGATTTTGAAGCTATCAAATTTTCCAGCAGCTTTCTAAGTTTCCAACTCTATTGACAGCTTATTATCTACTAATTATTTGCATTTTTAAAATGTTCATATCCTTAGTGTCTGCCTTCTAAAAGCCACAATAGTGAATTTTGGGAGAAAAAGGTAATCTTTTCACTGTAAAAAATCAATTGCTTTCAATTATAATTCTAGAATCAGAAAAAACTGATGAGTTATGAAATACCGATGTGCACTATAAAATAGGTAGTTCAGTCTTCGTCCGAATGAAGAAACCATGATTAAGAGAATTTCATTGGTTGAGCAGAATCGCAAACCATTCCACCATGTACCCGTTTTAAACGATGTATCAGGGAATAAAAAGGTATATGATATATCCTAACTTGACCATGTTGACGTGCGTGAATTCCCAACATCGCCAGACGTAAAATGATTCCCCATAATTATAGATTAGCACGTGCTTTGCATAGTGTAAGTGGTCAGTAAGTGCCTTTTAACTAGGCACAACTCTGAATTAAACCTATCCAACGCATTTTTTTCATCGGCTGTCCAATTTCCCGTCCGTCATCTCCGAAGAGTTGGGTGTTAATTGATATCATGTTATTTGTTTACATGTGGGCGTCTTCACATCGTTGTGACTGAAATATTGCCAGCTGGGAACTTATCAATCAATTGAAGATATAGATAGAGAGAAGATCCTACAATGGAGGGTGGTAATATAAACAGGGCGTATATAAACAATTCATGAAAGTTAAACTGTTCATAAAATACGAATCCGGACTGCTTCTTAGGGATTGGTACCTGACTAGTATATTTTGATTGTTTACTTATTTTAATAAACGCCTGAGCTTGGGGTATTAGTCGTTTATTGTTGACGATTATAAATTTATAATAATAAAATTTTAATTATAAAGGTAAATTTTTATGTTAGTCTAAGTGTATTTTGTCTTTGAAACATAAAGACACTGTTTTTGAAAATTTGTAAGAGGAAACAATCTATACTGTGTGTTTTCCTGTCTGTTATTCTAACATTGATAACTTAATATTATACTTGAAAAGGGTATAATTTGTTCTTTTTGATTTACAATGTCAACTATGCACAAACTATTATTGTAACTAACACTTACGATTCTAAAATTATAACAACCTTTTTTCTGCCATCCACTTATAACGATCCAGTTTGTCGTCAACACAATCGGAAAATGATCACTTCATAATGACTGCCTTTATTATCAACGATAACGTGTTTGGCGCTAAAATTTTAATGAGTTTAATATTTGAAAGGTATCAGTGTATCCCAACTAGTTACCTGACACCGGAAATTCTACAATAAGTTGACCTCTTCTAGGATTGACATTTACTCGGATTAGAATAAATGAATTCAACAATGGTTGTCGCACGAGACAGAGGATGCTTTCCCTTTCGAATCATCTGATCCTAATCCAGGAGTTAGTGAGTTTCCTTCCCTATTTGACATGAATGGACACTAATCTGACCTCCGATTTGACACTGATTCGTAAATAAAGGGTTCCGCGAAAGGTGTTACACGTTAGAGAGGGGATCCTTACACTTTCGAGGTACCTTATCCTACTCCTGTAGTGTAAGTAGTTCTAGGAGACCAAGCCTTTGTTTTGTTTCCTTTTTGTCTTTTGGTTTGTTTTACATTTGTCATGTGTCTTTGGGTTATGTACTTTTAATCACGGGTATTCTACACTGGTCTTAATATATAATCTACACGGTTTAATTAATAAGATCTTCCAATTAAGTTAAACATATACTTTTCAAAAATTGGGTTAAAATCTGTAATGAAATATGTTAAGATAAAGAACAAAATATAGCATGGAGAGAGGTCTCGCTATAAATTTCATCGTAATATGATTTCAGCATTATAAAAATAAAATTACCAATAATGGTGCTTTAATAATGTCTTCTTTCTAATATTTAGTCAATTTTTAACAAGTGGCAAATACTAATTTTAGCGGATTAAACTATATTAGCATTATAATATTCCCGACAAAGGAAGACACGTTTTCTTAACCCAACGCATGAATAATTAACCAATCTAGTGTATGAGTAGCCTTTCATGATGGACTACATGTAAAAGTGGCAAATACTAACTTTAGCTGATTTGACTATATTAGCATAACAATATCCCGACACAGGAAGAAACGTTTTCTTAACATAACGCATGAATAATTAACCAATCTAGTGTATGAGTCGCCTTTCATGATGGACTACTACACCGTGGTATTTGACTTAGATAACGTTCTTAAGCCAAAATGTACCGAGTGATTATAATATCAGTGATAATTTGTACATTGAATAAGTTTATTCAAAACCTTAACATTAACACAAATAAAAAATTGCAAGTTCAGAATTTTAAATTTACAAACAATAGCAGAGAAAAGGGGTTCCTAAACAGCATGTTTAGATTGCTTTTGTTGGCGTATTTACAAAGAGTAATGAGACTATTTTGTATCACTGAACAAAAATAGGACTGAAATATTTATAGTGTAATGTATTCACAGTTATTTGCTTAGTTAATCGAAGTTAATAAATGTTTACCAAATGAATATCTCAATATACTAACTTAAAATTTGATATGTTGAATTATGTGTATTATTGTTAAAAATTTTGAAATAAAAAAAAACGGGAACGCGATCTGTGAGGGCCTCTAAAATCAATAATGTCTTCCATTTCTTATAAAGAGAGTATGATCTCCTTGATATTTACCAATTCTCTTTTTTTGTGAATTGTTTTCCTACAATTAAAAAATAATATTGGGTCATAAAGTTTAGCTGATACATTTTTATCATTCAAATTTCAAATAATCCTTGATTTATATTTTTTCCACATTATATTAAATTGTATTTTCTGCGCAGTTTCCTATGCACAACACGCTTACATTCGGATGGGGAAAAGGGAAATTGGGAAATTGCTCTTATGTTGACAGTTTAAAGACGACAATCTATTTTTGGTAATATTTATCGGTCATCTTAACTTTTTTATTATCAACACCATAATTTTTTCTCTTGGTTTATCCGATATGTTGTGAGGAGTAAATGTTATTTTAAATAAGTTAGGGAATATACAGGAATCTGTATATCTGTCAGTCCGTCTTTCTTTCTATGCAAGCGTGTCTAATGTATGATCGTGGTAGAAGTTAAAAATTTTTAAACATTTATTAAAAATATTATATTCTATTTTATAAAAATATCTGGAGTCTCCAAATGAGCTTGGCATTACAGACATTAAAGACAAGGCCAAGTCTGACTCGTACCTTGATCGTCATCCGAAGTAGACAAACAGGGATGGCTTTATACAAAACACACGACAAACTTCATGACTCTAACTTTCCAATGGTCAATTTCCTTCGTTGACAGTTACCAACCAGTTGCCCCGATGTATTGTGTATGCATCTCCCAGCTCATACATATTTTTCTATAGCATTTGTCTAATACAGCGATTATCTAGACAGAGCTGGGTTGTTGATACAGTAACTGCTCATACAGGGATATATTGCTTCGATGTTTAAGTCATTAGTCAAGAAATTGTACGGTCGACAGTAAATCTTGTAAGCCGGATTGGAAAACGGACAATACGGTCGATGTCTATAAAGAGGCAGGAACTGCTAACCCTTTCGGAGAACCTGAGCTTTGTGGCGTCTGCATTGTTCATAGTTGTAATTTTAGTTTTAGATCTATATGTACACTATCTATCTCATTCCGTTTTGTTCGTGTTCCCGATATTGACGTATCTGTCGACTTTTTCTCTTTTTTCTAGCCCTTCGGTATTCTTTGGCTTTTTCATTAAAATTGCTTGAATAAATCTCCATACCTGTACAAAACATACTGCATAAAAATGCATTTCTTTCCTCAACAGGAATTTAAGTAAATGATACATGTGTATATATACATATATGTGACATTAATATTAACATTTCATACCAAAATTTTGAGGTGTCAAAGATAAATTGAAAACAAAGACGCAAAGAAAAAAAATCGAAGTATTGTTTGTCTGAAAAATGCTACGAAATGGGAGAAAACGACCATTCATTAAACATATACTGTTCACATGCCCACAGGCATGTATCAGAACGAAATTAACACCTCGAAATAACAACAAGCAGTAAAACCCAATGAGTTTTGTGACTTAACTGACGTGACATCAAATGGAATTTAAAGTACAATAGTTTAAAAAACATATGAATTTAACTTTACCTTTATGTTTTGAAAGTTTCAAAAAATTTTTTTTTATAGTTTTCTGCGTTCAGAAACATTCGACAGTAATCTAGAATTTTTATTACAAAAATACTGGCATGGTGCCAATGAATATTTATACTCCTTTTAAGAACAGGAGTTAAATCGGGTGCTCTGGAAGGGTAATCGTCTCCTGTCCTACGCGCAGCACCCGTCGTAAAATCTTAAAACTCTAATGCGGTAACAAGTTTAAACAACTAATGATCTACTTAGTACAAATATTAAGTTAAAATATCTTCATTATTTTTCTGAGAAAAATACTCCTAAAATAAAGTATTTTTACAGACAATGTTACAGGCATTTTGAGATAGTTAAATATGACCTGTCGTGTTTTCGAAATGATGAAAATTATGTAAATTGTAAATTGACAGTTATTTAAACAAAATTTTCACAACAATTTATTGATATTTCACAAAATCTAAAAGGACAAGGGTCGTTAAGGCCCATTTTTGGCCCATGAATTTGGCTAGAAATAATAATTGACTAATATCAAATATTTTACATTTTTGTAATGATTAATGTCTATAAAAAGAAAATCTAACAGGATTTTTGTTATTTTAGCTACAATGATCACATGACACATCGAAAAGGCTTTAAATGTGAAATTACAAGGAAATTAATTTTAATATAGATCGCACAAAAACATCAAAACTAAACACAATAAAAGATCTATCAGGTACAAATGTTTGGTTACAATATCTTCATTATTGTGCAACCATATCTATTTCGAAAAAAATACCTCCAGAAATTGAGTATTTTTTACCGAAAATGTTAAATTCATGTCAAAATAGTAAAATATACCATTTTATTTTGTCGAAATGACAAAAATTAGACAAGAAAAAGTAATGGTAATGAATTGTTAAAAGACGTTTTCACAAAAAACTTATTATTGTGTCACAAAATCTTAAATTTGGGCCAAATATGGGGCTTACCGTTCCTACTCCTTTAGGCCAAATACGGGGCTAAACACACCTACTCCTTTACCATTTGAAAGTGTCTTTGGGATTCTGACTAACCCAGCAAAATCAACATGCATCCCGGCTTCGAAAAAATAAACACAAGGAGCGAGATAATAATGTTTATAATGTTAGTTAGTAACTGAAACGTGCAGCATCAACTGATCGCTATTCTTGTGTCATTCAAATGTCGAAGTTCCGAATATAGTATAGTCTATATAGCACAATGACCTAACCTTATCTACTAAAATTTAAAAAATCGAGATTAATATTTAAATGTTTTGTGTCTTTATATTTTTCATTTTGGCATTTGCACAACCCATGTTTTTGTTGACTTCTAATGATATTGAAGCGCGTAATACAATTGGACGTTTTTAAATTGACACCGTAGTGAAGGAAAACTTGGTTGTTTGTAGACAGCAATTGCGAGTACACTTTTGAAGTCGATACTTATGTTTAATCTTGTATTAAGTTTTAGTTATATTTGTTATATTAATTTCAGTATCGATCTAAAGTGTTCAATCCATTTCGACCGATTTTTATAGTTTGTTGTTTTGTCACACCACTGGCCAAGGTAAGGGGAAGGGTTGAGCGTTCACCAACCGGTTTAACCCCGCCACATACTAGTGTGCCTGTCCCAGGCCAGGAACCTGTAGCCCAGTGGTTGTCGTTGTTTTATTAGTCATAAATTGTTATATTTTCACTATTTTTGCATTATGTCGATTGTCGTGTTTTATGTATAGATTCATATTTTGTTTATCGCCTGTTACAGCTTCCGTTATGGTATGGACTCGGGTTCATTTTTATGGCCTTAATGGGACCTGTAGAAGTTCTACTGTCATTTGGTGGATAGCTGTCTCATGAGAAATAATGCTACATCTTCTAATTTGTATCTACTTAAATTTTAAGAAAATCGAGATTAAGATTTAAATGGTCTACATGATATATATGTGCTTTCAGTGCTGTGAGCTTAATGTTCCATTTAATGACAAGACTATATTTCTACGTGTTCTTTGACCAAAAAACATTTCGTGATAAGCAAATCTTAATGACGTTACTAGTTACGTATAGCCTTCATGAGTACACTTGATGTATCCAACTTAGAGTTACATCAGTTTCGTATCGTCTTTAATGAAAATTCACTGCAAAAAAACCCAAATAAGACTGGCTTTAATTACACAATGACACAGATATTTCCTTTCGTCTTGCAAATTTTGTTATTTAAGATGTGTGGTTATTGGAAAACTCGATTCTGTAACACAGCCCATCATCTTGAATTCCTTTTTGTGTTCATCACAGACTGCAAATGCGTCACAAATCATCAATTAAACCAGCTTTGTCATACGCAATTCCCTTGGTCTACTAGACATCTTAGTTCTCAATAACTCTTTAGTTGATGTTTTCTAGTTTTTCTATTTGAATATCCACAAAAACGTATGGGGTCTTTATTTTTTCAATACTTGAATTAAGGGTTATTTAGTGAAAGGCTATCATAATCGGATTGTGAAATCAAAAGATTGAGCCTTTCTCTTTTCTCTGTAGAAGGCTCTGTATTAAGTCAGCTTCATCAGAATAAAGAAATAAATCGGCGAGAAGGGGTGAACAGTTGGTCGCCATTGGTATGCCGACAGTCTGTTGGAAAACACGTCAAGAACAAAATCATTCAGCAGATGTTGATATAAACATGTATATTTTTGTATGGTATACAATCAGTTTTAGGAAACGACCATGTAAATTTAAAATTGAACATTACGTTATATAAGGGGGAATGTCTTCAGAAGTTGGGCATCAGAATATTTTTGTGAAAAGCCATATCCCCTTCAGAATCCAATGGTCGTTCTCTTGCGTACCGATTTCTTTATTAAGCGAAGTTGATCATAAAATTATTTTTGATTGCCGTGAAATTGATTGGAAAAATGCAGGTTTGACTTGATGTTTCTTGTTGTACTTTAAAGATTTCTTTTTAAGAAGACAGAACTTTTGTTCATTTGCATTGAAAATGTTAGTGTGTTGGTTCCACCTAAAGTCAGGTTGTAATGTTGTGCCAAGAAAGACATTTTGCTTTGAGAGCTGACTCCATAAAGTTGTTGTGGAGGAATTGCGCCTTTTTGTTGTAGCTAAATAGAGTAAAATTCAAGAACAAACGAGCAAAGAAAATGTGTTTACATTTTTCACAATTTCCGTTACTAAAGACCTCGTGAGAAAATATTAAAATGAAGACCCTATATTTGATATAAAACATTTTTAAAATGTTACCTTTTAGGTATGCAAAGAGAATTGTGTCATTCTGGTAGTCAACCGATTGCCTCAATATATTAGTTGGATTTCCAAAACCACGATATTTTTAGTTTGCATTTGTAAAAAAAGAAATTGTGCATCCTTTAAAATTTGATAAAATTTTTATTCTACAATTATTTCATTGAAATATATCTTTGATTGTTGCATTTAAGTGGTGTTTACCTATTCGAAACGCTTCAATAAGTTTTGCACGATTTTTTCAAGTGTCATCTGATTTCAGTTCAATTTCGTGTTTCAAGTTCGTGCAATTGGAATGCTGCAATCTGAAGGAATCCAAGCAGACGTTGCCCGACACTTTGGCTGTCACAAAAACACAATACTGTCATTATGGAGACGCTACAACCAGCAAAACAACGTTTCCGACTATCCACGAACAGGACGTCTGAGGGTTACGACGCAACGTCAGGACAACCATATCCGATTGACTCATCTACGGAATTGGTTCAAGACAGCCAGTTTGACTGCTAGGACTATCCAGGGACTTCGACCAATCAGTTCAAGAACTGTCCGAAACCGTCTGGGTGAACACAACATCCGTCCAAGACGTCCTGCAATTCGCACAGTTTTACAGCCACGACATTATGTTGCCAGACTTGCATGGGCCAGACGTCATTTACGGTTTCGATTACAAGACTGGAACACCATTCTCTTTACTGACG
>JAULBM010057068.1:0-20159 GCA_032357055.1 Geukensia granosissima
ATATCAAGAATTCGAATTTCTGATATCAAAAAATGAATATTTGATATCAGAAAATGTATTATTTGATATCAGAAAATCGTAAGCATTTTTTTTTAATCAGAAAATCGATTATTTGATATCAGAAAATGCATTTGATATCAAAAATGATTTTCTGATATCAATAAATAGAATTCTTGATATCAAAAAAGTAAATGATTTTCCGATATCAAAAAATGGAATTCTTGATATCGAACAATCCATTTTCTGATATCAGAAAATATTTTTTGATATCAAAAATTAATTATTGATATCAACAATTATAATTTTTGATATATGAAAATAGTGAATAAATAGTAAAACGGCGCCTCATACGAACTTCGATTCGCTATATTCACTTTACATAATTCGTAAAAATAGTGGACCTGTTGAATATTTTGATGACCACTTGGCAGATGAAAAAATCAGTGAAGAGAACCCTGTGTCAATACATTGTATCACGTATTTCTAAGGTTTCAGCAATTTTTAAGATATTGAATAACTTTGTCTTGTATTTGTTACCACAGAATTTCCAGTTTAGAATTTATTAGCTATCTGGGGATAATAGAGTCATAAACCTGTTTCAAAAACGGTACACTTACATGTATAAGAAGGGACAAAATAGTGCGCGAAAATTGCGATAGATACTTCAAAGGCGAGACGTCGCGCGAGATTCGGTGAGTATTTCTTCATGTAGCTGATTTCAAGAATTAGCTTCAGGTGATATTTATCGTAGTTTCAATATTCTGTCAGATGGTAACCTTAATATATTGAATTTGCAAATAGACTTAAATAACATGACGTACGAAGACAAAAATTGAAGGGTTACAAAAAGTATAATTTGTTTGACTTCGGGTCCTTTTACAGTTTGCCATAATGTTTGGACATGTGTCCATTATTGAAGGCTTTAGGACAAACTGTAGAAGTTTGAGATTTACACGTTTCGGATGGCTGTCTAATGGACAATCATAACACATCTCCTTTTTCTAAAAAATATATTCCAGTTTTTAAAATTATAGCTTGTACAAATATTCAAGATAATATTGATTTAAAGAAAGAATATGGGAAAAAATGCCAGAAAGACACAATCGAAATCTTCAAAAGTTTATAACAATTTTTCAAAACCAAATTCAAATCGCGTGTAAAGCGCTTTTCTGGGTTTTATCTTAATCAAACACGCTATGGACCAAAAATAGGAAGATCAGACTTCATAAATTCTAGTTACATAGGTGGACTAAATGAAATATAATGTTCATGGCGTAATGAACGCCAATAAGCCAAATATAAAGATAACAATTAGATACAAATAACAATGTTGGAAAGATATAAACTGTATCTTTCAAACATGCATCCCAGTAACCGAATATAAATAACAGCATCAACTACTTGTCCAAAATTTCACATGTGAAATACTGGAGGAGACTGCCATACTTATTTTTTACTATGTATAAAACGTTGCATGTTGTCTCATTCGAATTATGATTTTTTCATGATTTACCAAACAATAACTTTTATAAATTTTAATATACAAAATGTCAAATTAACAAACACAAAAATAACATCAATATCCTGTCACAACTATCATTCAAAGAGTAGTACGTTGGTAAATATGGATTCTAGTATCACACAAACCCCAACACAATACAAAAACCATGTCTTCTCTGGTGGTAATTCTCCTTTCCGAATGAAAATAATCTGCAATATATAAATAATTTCAAAATTGATCCCATGTATCTTATATCTCGCTTTATATTTTTTTATCTTGGGATTTTTTTTGGGGGGTGGGGGTGGGGGGGGGGTAAAGAATACATGAATATTCTTACAGTTATTTTATAGTAAATATGCGACAATATCAAGGAGATACATATATTTACTCTGTCGCCTAGATAATCGATTCAATTTTTACATTTTATAAGCATTCATTAGTGATGAGAGTTTCCTCTTTTTAACTTTTTCAGTAATGCCCGATACAGAAAAAATTAACATCAACCATAAGAACCTAAAGTTGGCGAAGAAGTTTTGTTCTAAATTTTTTCTAGGATTCTAAATCTTGTGAAAAAAAACTCATTAAGCTAGTCAAGAAGAGAAAATTCCATTTTCAGTTAATATTTTTATGCGGTATTTGAAGAAAAATGTCTTGTTTTATATGACGTCTTAAAAATAAACAAAATATGGTTTTCTATAAGAAATTTTAAATTTAAGACATGAAAACTTACCAAAATTATTTCAATTACTATAAATCCGATCAAACTTATGCCCAGCATAAAGTAGTTTGCACCAAGCTTGATTCCTCTGTAAGTGCTTAAACCAATGGTTATCTGAAATCAAAATAGCTATTTTACCCGTGCACTTGTAAATGATTTCTAAAGGCCTAGGGTAAACCATTTTTTGCGAAAATCATTTTTTTTGTTTCCCCGAAATTATTTTGGAAAATGTAAATACGGTGCACTGTTGTCACAGTGACTAAATATTTGCCCTGCGTTATCATCATTAGGGAATCTTGTTAATACTGTAATCCGTTGCCCGGCAATAACATTTACTCATATTTGAGTTCTTCATACGAATATGTAAACCAGTGTGGATTCAGTGAAAAACTTGTATCTGAGGTGTCCATTCCTTGATATTTGCAGTTTTGAGATTTCAGCTCCAAAGAACGTCTCGTGATAGTACATGGACGTAGGAGCCGGGGCATAGGTGCAATTTCCCCCCGCGTTTTGCCCCCCTCTTATGGGTAAGTATTTTTCTAGTTTTAGGTACAACCTCATTTGATCGGATTACAGAAACGAAAATTAATTTCATGCCCAGAATTTTGTCTAATTTTTCTAATTTAGCAAATGTTACTAATTTTAAAGATCAGTTACTATTTGTTACTTTTTTTGCTACTGATGAGAGGTTACTCCTTGAAATGTACATATAGCACATCTAAATTTTCCTTATTTATTTAACATTGGTAATTGGTATTTTAGAAGTTGCCCCTCCCCATATTTAAATTCAGTCCAAAGCCTATGAAGTACCATTCAACACGATATTCTTTAGCTCACCTAGCCAAATATAAAGAAAATAAAAATCGTAATGGACCATTTCTCTTTGTGTTATGTTTAAATATGAGTTAGCAAAGTGTAAATGTTATGACCTAATTGGTCATTTATTAACATAAATAATCAAAAATATAAACCATGGCTTTTGCATCCATCATTTTGATCTATATAATACTAGATACTTACAAGTACCATTATGACCACCAAAGCGACGAAGAATATCTGTAGTTTTCTCTAATAATTAAGAAAGAAAAACACATCATAGTTCTAGTATATCATCATTCAATTATAGTGATATCACTGGTTTGAGAGAGGATAAGGAGACCCACTACCTTATTATGGTAACACGTACGTAACACAACGGCAGGACAATTTTAATATCTTAACACACTTAATTAGGATATGGGCAAAAGTTTATTAAAATTGTCTTGAACTGGTGGTATACATCAAAATCGACGAGAGAAGCATGCCCGGTATGAAAAATAAACGTTGCCTGAAGGCCTCACTGTGACTTTGAAATGAAGAACAGCAATCAAAGCGCTGTTCCTTTGCCTGGAATTTATTTGTACATATGATATTTTTTGTAATGAATATTTACCCAATATCCTTTCTTACTATTTCATTACAGTGTTTGTTTCTTGTGCTGTGGGGAGAACGTAGAAAATCTCCCCGTGCTTGAATACGTATGCTCTAATATTTTTCTAGTTATGGCGTATATATTCTTGAGATAACTAGCATGTATCACTATGTGTCCGCCTTCATGTAATCCTTTTTCGGCTAGTGTCTTAATTGAAAATTATCTTGCAGTTCAATTGTCTATTATCTGCCCTATTCAAGCTATTTTAAACAGCCGAGTCATTGAACGAAATCTTGATGTGCCCTGTGTTTGTTTAAACTTTCATAAATATGCATAAAAAATTATAAATGTTATCATGTTCAGAATTATTATCCATGACCATTGGTTGATTGCAACCACAAAATTAAACAAATTAATTTACAAGATCGAAGCAATAACATTAACTACACCTTGTGGTGCAATCCGAACTGATTTTTTTCAATACAGCATCACCTGTGGTAAAAGTATATAATTCCAACGATGTATAATAATTGTGTTGATTCATATTCACTTTTGTTGTGGCAAATTTCGTTAGGTGTACTCTGGTGTTTTCATATTCGGTTGGTTGTGCTTTTCATCTTAAACAGAGACCGCCTCAGTGGTGTAATGGTTAGCGTGCTCGCCTCGAGTGCGGAAAGACTTGGGTCAAGCGAAAGACATTAAAATTGGTAATTGCTGCTTCTCCGCTTATAGTAAGCAGCATTTAGGAGTAAAAGAAAAGGTCGGATGGCCTAGAATCAGAATAATGTGTCTGAGTAAAGTGTTATATGTCTTACTGTTGCTTTCGTGAGCTAGCACATTAAAAATCCGGCTCATCAAGTTCTGAATATGCATGAAATATTTGAGCAACCATTCAATCAATCAATCAATCAATTAATTAACCTTAATCTTAAATAGAAACTAAATACACATTTAACTTATAAAAATAGACATTTCCTTGTGTTCTTGTAAATCATTACTGCATTGCTAATTACATTTTTATAACTATTAATTGTATATTAATAACTTTTAATAGTGTTGTTATATATAATAATGGTTCATTTATCATATATCCATGCACTTAATAACATTATCATTCAATTTAGTTATTATCACTGATAGTTTAAGCAGAGACGTATAATAATGATTATATGTCTATGGTTTAAGATAAAAAATTATTCTAACGGTTAATGACATCTCAAAGTAACATTATACAAATACTTACAGAAGTTGGTGATTGGTTGTTTCCATAATAAAGAGCATTTTCCTTGGAATTACTGTTTTCTGTAGACTTTGGAATAATAGGAATCTTATCCGACATCACGGTCACATCCCATTCACTTCCGGACACGTGTTTATGAATGTTTATGTTTAGATACCTGTATGTAGATAAACAAAATCACATGCAAGAATTAAAATGGAGAAATCAAAAGTTGCATCTGTAGATTCGAATGCAATTTATCACGAAGTTTCGCCATATATTGTAAGTAGTAATCTACAACTATAGGTGTAAATTTTAACAAAATTTATGTATCCACAGGTATTTTTACCATAAAATATATCTTATTATTAAATAGTCTACCTTGTCTATTATGCAGTGCAAGTAGAGGTGCGTTTACACTAATTCATATTAGTTAGCAAAGATATATACTAAATGACATGTAGACAGCACCACTTGACACTTTTAATTTGAGATTTTGCTTACTTACACTACATGTATGTCAATGAGGCAACACCAAATTTAAATAAGATGCTGCTGAAAAGTCGTCCGAGTCTTGATAATAGTGGATCCCATCCCTTGCATTCAGCTCTAGGCCGCCCCAGTGAAATAACAGTTGTACAGATCAGATACCGAAATGTTAGTTTTGTTGGATCCAAACCACCGCCTTTCTAGTAGCAACTCAATATGAAAATAAAGTAAAAAAATAATAACCACAAATCATTTAATCTACTCAGAAAAACAATATTAAGATCAAATACATGTTCATGTTATTCGAATGGCACATGATTTTGTTTGTAGCGAGAGCTCTGCTTTCTTTATTCCATTAACACGGGGGCTTATATGCCGAAGTTTTTTTTGTAGAACTTTTTTCACTCGATTTGTGTTTTTTGATAAGCCTGCTTGTTTTGTTTTACTCTTTTGTGGATCATTTAAAGTGCGAATCGAGGAATACGCATTTTTTATATTTAGGTTTTCTACAGATTCTACATATATACACTTGGTCAAAAGATAAGGGCCACCTGATTTTTGCACTCATTCTTGGAATATTTTAACCTTTTAATGCACGTTATCAAAGTTCACACAAAATAGATTTATTTGATATAAAATTTGAGAAAATGACGAAGAAAAAGTGCTTAATTATTCAACTGTGTAAACAGTCACCGTTTTTTCATTAAAAAATAATCGTTTTTTTGTTTTTTAAGATATTGAGATAATTTAATTCTTTTTTAGAAATCATCAAATGCAGATTGTAGTAAAATGATTTAACTTTGAGCATTTGATATACTCTTTTTTCTTAGTTCAATGATAATTTGTGAATTATCATTTTTCACAATTAATCATTTTTCACAATTTTTAACTTTACTTTTAGGATGTTTTCAGAAAATTAAACACTCCAAAGGCTTTGGCATGTATACAAAAATTAAAAACTGATTTTCCGGTAATTCATTGATGTATCATAAAATCCTGAAGTTATTGGTATACTTTTCTTTTTTGGTTTTTCTGTAGGAATACAACAAAAACTTTGACAAAACCAAAAAAATGTGACCCTAAACTTTTGTTCAAGTGTATATATCGGGCACATTAAGTATGAGACGGGGTTAAACCGGTTGTTTAGCGCTTAACCCTCCCCTAACGTGGGACAGTAGTGTGACAAAATAGCAATGAAAACACACTATAAAAATCGATGGAATGGATGGATTTGACACTTGAGATCGACACTGAAAAACAACAACAAATGCACATAATACAACAAATATAATGGCCTTGAAAAAGTACTCGCAGTTGCCGTCTGCTAGTTCTAAACCCAAAAGCGATCATCAGGAGACCAAGTTTTCCTTTACTACGGTGTCAATAAAAACGCCTCCAAGTGGATTAAGTGTTTAAATATCAGATGCTTCCTACAGGCATGGATCAAACGAACGAACTTTTTTACATTATTATAAACGAGAATGTATTATATAATTCACATCTGCATTAAGGAGGTCTTAGTGGTAGTTAACGTTCTAGTTCTCAATTAGATATCAACCTCCTAATGGCTTATATTATATCGAATTGGTGGACCTTAGCTCTTTGGTAGAGACCGTTTTGTTTCTTATTGGTGGTTGTGGCTGACTATAGTTGGTCTTTTGGCAATGCTATTTTTAAGAGAAGGTTAAATTATTGATTCAATGTAGAGTGTCATGCTTACGCAGAAGTAAGACATTTATACCGATCAAACATGAGGAGTCGTAAACCGATATTTTACAAAGTATTTTACAACAAAATCCAGAAGACGGTTAAAGAGAAGTCTATACATGTTTGGATTTTGACAGTAAGGCATCGTTATTGTGTATTTTACGTATTTTTCAGATTATACTTCTTCGATTGTTCAACTTTCTTACCATTGTTATGGTAGTGGTATGTACTTTGACTTTTGTATCACATTGTCATGGTATAGCGGTGAGTAATTTCACTTTTGTATCACATTGTCATGGTATAGTGGTGAGTACTTTTACTTTTGTATCACATTGTCATGGTATAGTGGTGAGTACATTTACCTTTGTATCATATTGTCATGGTATAGTGGTGATTACTTTTACGTTTGTATCACATTGTCGTGGTATAGTGGTAAGTACTTTAATTTTGTATAAAATTTTATGGTTATAGGGGTGAGTACTTTTACTTTTGTATCACATTGTCATGGTAGTTGTGAGTACTGTTACTTTTGTATCACGTGAGTACTTTAATTTTGTATTACATTGTTATAGTATAGTGGTGAGTACTTTTACGTTTGTATCATTTTGTCATGGTAGTGGTGAGTCCTTTTACTTTTGTATCACATTGTCATGGTAGTGGTGATTACTTTTACTTTAGTATCACGTGAGTACTTTAATTTTGTATTACATTGTTATGGTATAGGGGTGAGTACTTTTACTTTTGTATCACATTGTCATGGTAGTGGTGACTACTTTTACTTTAGTATCACGTTAGTACTTTAATTTTGTATTACATTGTTATGGTATAGGGGTGAGTACTTTCATTTTGTATCACATTGTCATGGTATAGGGGTGAGTACTTTTACTTTTGTATCACATTGTCATGGTATAGGGTTGAGTACTTTTACCTTTGTACCACATTGTCATGGTAGTGGTGATTACTTTTACTTTTGTACCACATTGTCATGGTAGTGGTGAGTACATTTACCTTTGTACCACATTGTCATGGTAGTGGTGATTACTTTTACTTTTGTATCACATAGTCATGGTAGTGGTGATTACTTTTACTTTAGTATCACGTGAGTACTTTAATTTTGTATTTCATTGTTATGGTATAGTGGTGGGTACTTTTACTTTTGTATCACATTGGCATGGTATAGTGGTGAGTTCTTTTACTTTTGTTTCACATTGTCGACTAATCATAACTCAGAAGTCCTATAACTCGATTAAGAATTATTAATAATACTGAGCATGTCTCAATAGTTACTAAAAAATCTTCGAACCCTATACTTGCACATTCTCCCAAATCAGCATTCTGAGTTCAATCCCGCTCCCTCAAACTTATTAAAGAGAATGATGCCTAGAGTGAAAGTCGACATGTTCAATGAACACAAGGGTATGTTGTACAATTATTCCGACACCTTTGTATGTACAGTATATTTTTTACACCACGAATTTGACAGATGTCAAGATATAAATAATTGAGAAGAAAACAAAACTGACTAATAAACACAACAAAGGGATTTTTTGTTTGTTTGTTTGATTGGGGTTTTACGCCACTTTCAACAATATTTCAGTCATATCGCGGCTGTCAGTTTTACTAGTGGAGGAAGCCCGGAGAGAACCACCGACCTTGGGCAGGTAACTGACAAACACAACAAAGGGACTTCTGATGTCTGTTAACAAGCACATAAGAAAACTCAATACAGCAAGTAATATGAAAAGTACAGGTATGGCGTAAATGTCGAGAAGACCACATAACAAAAATTAAAAACTAAAGATCTCCACAAAGCTAATCACAATCCTTCCGACGAGCTCTAAAAATAAAATGCCAAATGACAGGTGAAATACCAAATTGCAAATGATATAACAGTGAAGTGATATTACATAAATGTCACGAAAAGAGTCCTGGACATGCACGTTCAACATGCGGTCGGTTACAATAAAGGAATTCGAAGATACTAAAGGGGCAGACAGAAATCGTTAGGTCGGAGGAGAGACAAGACCATGGAAAATAAAATGAAATGAAAGACAAACATAGAACACACAACACTACACTGAAAACTAAAACTGGAGTAACACGAGCCCTACAAAAACCAGGGTGAGTTCAGGTGATCCGGAAGGGTAAGCAACTCCTGCTCCATTAGTGGCTCCCGTCGTGTTATTCAGTAGACAAAGCCGGTGTATACATCAAAACCCCCACCTTCCTCATGGTCAAAATAAAAATAACACATAAATGACACCTTTGTTTGACACCTTTAAATGACGAGCTTTCGTTTCAGATCTCATTTGTTTTATGTTTGGTACAAGGGAACGGGAATGAGACGTACTATTTGTTGGCATGTAACACTGTTAGTAAGTACTTATTATTGTAATGTTCAAGAAGAAGTAAATATTTGGAAACTTCCTATTTACGAAGATACAGACAGTCATAATGAGAAAGGGTCTATATTACTTTATAGCCAATTGACTGATATGGAGAATTTCGTATTGCAGAGGCGTAGGTAGGATTTTCTAAAGGGGTTGAAATTTTACAAAGGGAAAGGCTTTAAACTATAGGGATTTAAATTTTTTGTGAAAAGCAGATAAAGGAAAAAATGGAAAATAAAGCTAAGACCTATAGATTACCTTCTTTTTTCTTTTTGCCAAAAATTGTGCGTTACGATCGCACCCTCGCGCCTTCTTCCTATGCGTGTCGTCTAATTCGCAAATAGAAGGTTTGATATAAGTACTTAAGCAAGGCATCGACCTCATTTTTTACATGTTTTGTCATCGAATGTATAATAAAGTATAAACAGTGTCTGTTCAAAATCGGTTTTTACGAAAATGAACGCCATTTTTTCCCATAAATTAGGTCAATTGTCATGTTTTATGAATAGTTTCACATTTTGTATTTCGGGGCCTTTTACAGCTTCCGTTACGGCCCTGAAGAAGTTTAAATTCGACTGTCATTTGTTGGATGGCTGTCTCATACATAATCATGCCACATCTCCCATTTTTATATAATCTTAGTCAATATTTTGCTACATTGTCCTACGTGCTATCGATAATTTCTATTTTTTTGGCACTTGCACAATTCCTTTTTTTTAAGCGATTTATTATTTTTTTACACTAAATCCAGCCGCACGTGTTTTGATTGATGTAGTGGCTTAAGAGAACCAGGTTTGTTATCAACTGTGTTTGGATTTTGAACCAGCTGTCAGAAACAGCGAGTAATTTTATAGAGGTCAGTGCATCTTGTCTCTTTTTTATTTTTATTGTCTACGTGCCATGTATCGACTTCAAGAGTTTAATCTTATACAGTTAATTTTTGAAGTTTGTTTTATTTGGTATTGTCACACCACTGACTAGGTATGGGGAGGTTTGAGTACAAAAAAACATAACCAGATCACATATTTTATGTGCCTGTTATAATCCAGGATTCATTGGATGCCGTTGTTTTTTGTTTAAGTGTTTCATGTTTTACATTGTTTACTTATTTAGCCGATAGTTAATACATTGAATATCATCACATTTTCTTTGGCGTCTTTTACAGCTTGTCTTTGGGTATGGACATGTGTCCGTTATTGAAGGTCTTATGGCAACATGTAGAAGTTTGTCATTTATGATGGCTGTCTCATAGGCAATCATACAAAACTCCCTTTTCTATATTATATGAATGAGCGGAATTTTAAATGTTGTGACAACAGTTCATTAAATGACCAGGCGCGAATTCAAAGGGGTGTTAGGTAGTATAATGCGAAGTCAGTTTCTGTTTGAAAAGTGTAGGTTGTCTGTTATCGCTTTTTACTCTTTTGACCACTTGTTTGCTAGGGAAGGGTTAGGATCCATCTAATTAATGTACACCAAACGAAATATGCCACGACTAAAGTCGAAATATATCGAAAGTTCAGGAATGAAGTATGTCATGTTATATCGTTGGAGTTCTAATTTTTTACCGCTGCAGTTTAAGTTTAGTTTTCATCAGCACAAAAATGTTTCCCATTACCCCTCTAAGTTAAATTTTTGACATTGAAAAAATTGTCTCAAAAATGGCATGTTTTTGCGGAGAAATATCCCGCTTCAGTGTTTTAACCAAAATTTAATTAAACTTTATTCTTAAAATTTCATCTTTTATCTGTCATAAAACTACAAAAAAAATAAAAGTTTTATCATGGTTGTTACACAAGACAATTGGTTAATTGCACCATCAAAACGAAGCAAATTTACAAAGTCGAAAAAATTAACTTTACATCATATGGGGAAATTTTTTATTTCGAGTTAAAATGAATTTTAAGCTACAGCTTCAACTGCAAAATTAAAATTTCAACGATATATAATATGATATATTTCACTGTAAACTTTTGCTACAGGTTCACTTTTGTTGTGGCAAAATTCGTTTGGTGTACTATAGTGTCTAAAGTGTCTGTCCACATGTCAGGAATTGTTGCCTTAGGTTTGTTTGCCTTTGATTTAAATGTTTTGTTACATGTAAAATGTCGATAATATTCAGGTAAAGCAGTTTGATTTTACACATATATGTTTTATTTATTTGGGCGATTTAGAGACTTTACAAAGATTGGTATTCAACACTTGTCGCAGGCCTTTTTGAGACCTTTAGATTTGCAAATTTCCTTTGATTTTTTTATTCGTGGATGGAGTGAGGTCTGTGACATTTACCTCATATCTTTTCATTTTCATAACAATGCAATTATACCATGTATATGTAATACGCTGTATAATACTTCAATAAATAGATCTAAACCTGATAAAAATCAGCAATAATAAAGGAAGTAAAAATAAGAATAAAACCAGAGCTTGAAATAACTGTTGACACTGTGAGAGTTCTAAATTACACAGATGCATAAATCCTATTTTTTTTTTAAATGACTGTAGTAATGAATCATTTTTCATCCTTTTCAGTCAGCACATTCGTTGGAATTGTTGTGGTAAGTTATAAAAGTTTTCAAATTAAATGTAATAAAGAAATTTAAAATGTTGGAAAGATATATATGGAGTCAATTTTGTAACTTTGCCGTCTAGCAACATTATTTGCCAATGATATTTGTTAAATGTTTTCGTCAAAGGAAAGATAATTATATAATACGTTGCTTATATCGTTTCCATTTTTTTATATTTTGTTTAATTGTGAGAAAATTGACTTTATTATCTTTACCGTCATAACACACTCCGAATCATTTATTGCCGTACGGTTAGCCAAGACTGGTCCAATATAAGATAACATCAAGCTAAATCTATTATACTCGACCATCCTAATGAATACATCTTCATAATATAACTATATAACAATTTACTGCAATCAACAAATTAATGTCTCATTAATTTTTCATTTTTTCGCAATTAAAAACCCCTTTATAAGGCAATTTGTAGGATAGTTGCATTCGATTTGACGAGCAATAAACGTGTTTTCCGGAAATGGTGTGGTAATGTTATAGAAATTTTGAATAAACCTACGATAGTAGAACGCCGAACATCAGAAACTTCTAACTTGCTTGATATTAAAGGGTAATGGTCGTATTCTGACAGCATGAGTTTTCTCTGGATATATTGAAATCGTTATGTCCGAGAAAATTCACTTTTGTTTTGAAAAAGTTCACATTTATCTGGAATTACAACTATTTTAAAATTCCCAATTTCCTGTTCAAAGGTTGTGACAAAATATCTACGAAATAAACTAAACATAGTTAGTTAGTAAATCCAGATTGTCTTCTAATGTTTCAAACGTTGAAATAACGATAGTCAGACCGAAGTGTAGTGTTATCCTTTGTCATAGCCAGCTTTATCCGGTGACAGATGCTGCATCGGGACGATCTTGTTGTTCTACCTTACCGTGCCAATAATATTTTCCCTCATCTTAAAATTTACAGCCAGTGGGTTTGTGATAAAGTTTCTAGGATATCATTGACTCTGGGTAATGGATGAGAATATGTAATGGTTAAAGCATTAAGGAGGCGGAAATAAACAATCATACTGTACGATTTTTTTTTCTTATTGATACCTTTGGACTGCACTAGGACTTTCACTGGGTTCGGTGACAACTATTCTTTTCATTTCTCAAATTTAATTTTTAACTTTTTCCCGTTTAGCAAATGGAATTCTTCCTATTAGATGATTAAAGTTTTGCTATTCCTTGTATCAATGTAAAGGTTAACAATTTTTCTTTAAAAAGACCTTAAGCTTTATACGGCCAATGTCGAAGTTTTTAAGAAAAGGTTCCCAAAATTACAGAGTAATTCTCTAAGTTGTTGTCAGTTCTTGGTATGATGACGCAAATAGTTTCCGTAAATGGGAAGGGAAACTGGTTATCATGCACTTTCATTTTAAGTTGCATAAAAATGGAAATTTAGCCTGTTGCATTTAAAGTTCGTACCGGAACGGAATATACTTAGTATTCTCAAGTGTATTATTTTTCCAACAAAAAACCATTGTCTTTAATTAGTTGAGAAGTTGGTTCAGTTATCGCCGACTTTGATGTTTCTAAACAAGCTGATAGTATTCTACTTAAATTTTTTTCGGTATTAGCAGCAACTGTGTTCTCTGCTCTCATCACACCTCGACGGTTAGAGCTAACCACCGAAGACTGAAGTGGAAATGTAACATTCATGTTAAGACATAAAGCAAAAACCATTTTATCCTTCATTTTGTATACTAGCAGACCAAACTTCATGGTCAATTGGTCGACGAAGGGACAATCCTTATTTTGTTATAATCACCCTGATACTCTGAAGATGCTAGATTTTTTTTTTGTTTGGCGGAAATGTGTTTCAACAGACTGCCGACATTCAATGGGGACTTACTGTGCACCCCTTTACGCCGATTTATTCCTTTATTCGTATGAAGCTGACTTCATACAGAGCCTTCTGCAGAGATAAGAGAAAAAGCTAGCTCAATCTTTTGGTATAACGTACCTTATAGATGATGTTCTTTCACTGAATTACTCTTAATTTGGTGATATGCTAACCGCATCTATCCCATTGAACTTGAAATCAAAGATACTACAGAGCCAGAAAGGTCTGCTTCACACCTAGACTTATACATAGAAATTGAGAGTAAGGGCGGGTGAAGAAACATTATGACAAGAGAGATTACTTTGATTTTGCAATTGTAAACTTCCGTTCATGTCTAGCAACATTCAAGCCGCACCTGCATTCGGAGTGTATCTTTCTCAGTTGATACGCTACTTCAGGGCTTGTACTTCCTATAAGGATTTTATTGATCGAGGGTTGCTGCTGACAAGAAAGCTACTGAGCCAAGGGTTTATCATGGAAAAAGTCGAGTCATCACTCCGGAAATTTTTCGGTCGCCATCATGATTTGTTTTACCTGTACAAAATATCCTTTTCACAAAAGACCACTGTCGTGACTACAAATCCGTTCCTATACCGGTTGTCAGTAACATCGATTGTAATTACACAGGGCCTTGGTCTACTGAGTAATACGACAGGTGCCATTAGTGGAGCAGGAGTTGCTTTTCCTTCTGGAGCACTTGAGCTCACCCTGATTTTTGTAGGGTTCGTGTCACTAAAGTATTAGTTTTCATTGTAGTGTTGTGCGTTCTTTGTTTGTCTTTCATTTCATCTTTTCGGCCATTATCTTGTCTGTCTTCTGACTTACCGATTTCTGTTAGTCCCTTTGGTATCTTCGAACCCCTTTAACTGATTTTCTATTTAAAAAAGAAACACTGCATCTTCCTAAGAACAGAGTTACGTCGCCTTATTTGTTCTGAAACATCTTTTGGTAGTTTCTTTTTTTTTTGGTTTTAAAGGAAGTCTCTTCTTAAGATTGTTATTGAGGCACCAGTGTCAACAAACATTGTAACGGGTATGCTACAGATTTTGGTATTCAAGAAAATACTCCATTCGAACAAACAGTTCTACGCTATTACTGCATCGGATCTTTCGTCAGTTCGATTGATTTTACCTTCTTCCCTCGCTACAAGTTGGTTGTTTTGCTATTTTGCTGATGTGCATTTCCTTTACCCATGGTAAAGTTTGCTTTGTATTAAAGTGATTTCTGTCCTCTGGATTAGAATTCACAGAAGCAGAGTCCATGTCATTACTTATGTTTTCATAAATGTTCAAATAACTGGTAGGATGTGCTTTTCAAGTCATATTTGACTTCGGACACACCAGAATTTTATTTTATGGAAAATACAGTTTGACCTTATTAGGTACATCAAAACTTCTAGTCTTATGGCCGAAGTTTCGGCTTATGTCATTGAGAATGGTTGTAACTGTTGAAGTCTTAACCTTATATCAGGATAATATAGGAATAAGGCAACTGCTAGAAAAAGAGGCAGTTGTTCTTTTGGGTATGTCTGTCGAGTTAATTACATTGTGGATGTCGCTAATTCTGATATTGTCTCAGATTTTGGCGAGATCGGCTTTGTAATTTGTCTCTATACATTTATTTTCATTGCCAAACTCACTAGATAAATAAAGTATAATTTGGAAAAGGCTCGCCTTTCCTCTTGACGTAAAAAAATGATTTCTTTTAGTTATGCCGTTCAGACTACTAGCAAGATACAACCCCTATTCTGTATCTTCCTATTTGTTAATATCTGCCAAGTTTCAAATTTGGATAAATATTCTTCCCAACCCTCAGTACTATCGTAATGTATAGGGAGCATTTTGATATGACTTTCCAATGCTTATTTTTGAACGTTGGTGTTTATTTTATCTTCCTTTGTATTTAAATGGAATTGCTTATTAGTACTCAGTAATTCTGTAGACGTATCAAATTTTTCAGACACTCTAGATGGAATTTTAAGACTTCCATGCTTTGGGGTGCTAAAAATGAGGAGTTTTCCCCACATCATATTTGATTCTAGGATTTTGATTCTTCGCTTATACCTTATCTGTCAGTTTTCGACCACTCAATGAGGTTTTAATTGTTGCATTTATTGTTACAAATGGAACTCTGGAGATGGTGAGTGTATAATTTCCCGTTTCTCATTCAGTAGTTTGTTGTAGTGTACTTTGAAAATATTATTCGTGTGTGTTTCATCTTTAATAGTACCTACATGAATGTGTATCTTGTATAGTATTTAACTATCTGTGGTTGACTTAACTGCTTGGCACCATTAAGAACAATTTTCTGACAGGTTTTTGCCTACTGATGTCAACACATTTTTGGTAATCTCAAAGTTCTCTATTTGCCATTTCGAAAAAATCACCCTCTTTGGTATGAAGGTTTGTCATCTTTGTTTTTAATAAATAGTTTGTATAATGGACAATGGTATTTTTAATCGTCCCGTCGGAGGTACCAATGTAATGCGGTCGCTTGCGCTAGTTTTGAGTTCAATAAGGAATCTAGCAATATTGAACAAATGGCATATTCAATATGCAAAGAAGGTTATAATATTAAAATCATATATCACATACAATTATGAAAGAACGTACAATGTTTCAAAGGCAATAAAACGGTTAACAAAGTAGTTGCAAAGGACCACACTTTCGTTTATTAATATGTTTAACATAATTTATGGTGAAGATGTTGTTAGTCAAGTGAGTCTGAATCTAATGGTTATGGAGAAGTAGACTTAAATGTGAAAATATCTTGCAAAATTTACAAAAACATTCATCCATGAACATTATTTAAAGTACATATGATATGGTACACATATATATGACTTTGCACACCAAATGATGATTATCTTTCATGTATGACCTATTAAAAAACATTTTACGTAGATCAATGGACCGTGAAAAAGAGGTCAAGATCTAATGGCCGACTAGTAATTCCCCAGCAAGATCTAGTTATGTACCAAATATGATGAGTTTAGGTATTATAGTTGTTAAGTAATTGACTTAAATGTGAGAAATTTCCAAAGTCACACTTGAAAATTAGGTCAAGGACATAAGACATGTGTCAGATAAACACGTATCCTTAACAATGTATAAGAATTCCCATTATTGTTGGTCTACCATGTATGTAATTTAGAAATGGATCAAAGCATGAAAGCTTCACCTTAGTTATTGAACCATGAAAATTAGGACAATTATATAAGTTTGATTGATTGATTATTGCTTAACGTCCAGCGGCAAATATTTCATGCATATTCAGGACGGAAACAAGTTAACAAACAATAAATTAATATGTGAGTAAGGGGCCGTTCATGAGGGACTTTTAGACTGCCACTGAAAAAATTGCCGGTTAGAAAGGGGCGAAAATTAACCTTGTAACTGGCCGCCTACTGACCACTCAAATTAAGGTGTTACAATGGGCCTTTAACGTGCTAAGGGCGTGACATTTCCCAAACAAGGGGCGTCCTTTACGTCTCCTTCTGTACGGATTGTGCATTTATACATCCCCAACAACCAGGTTCGTCCCTTTTAGAGGACTAATGCCTCTAAGACGGAGATACCTAGTGCCTATTCTTTCCCCGGCACAACCTTTGCGAAGGGAAGTTCGAGTATTTATACATCCTGCTTGAAAAACCGGGCGTCTACCTGCAGGAGGAAACACAGTAAGGCCTATTTCTATACCCGGGAGGGGGGGGGGGGCAATTATATAAGACATATGCCAGACTGACATGTTTGCTTAATGTATAAACATGCCTAATATTGTTGATCTTTCCGGTAAAGTTAGTGAGAAATGGGTCTAATAATGAAAACTTGACTATAAATGTAGTGTGAGATTAGGTCAAGGGAACAAGACATATGTGAGACTGACATGTTTTCCTAATAATTTAAATGAATACACAATATTGTAGACCTACGATATATAGATTCATGTACTTATAAATAAATCTAATTATTCTAAGCGCGTAAGCAAATTTGCTCCTGCTAGGTTTAATAATTTCAGAAATATAGAGGTTTCAAAAACTAACATCCCCATCGTCGCCGGAAAGTATACCTATGACTCGCTTTCCCTAATTACTGTAACTAAGGAAAACGCATAAATTTGAAAAAGTTTTATTATATTTTGACAGTCCTTAAAGGAAACATATACTTTAAAATGGCCCAAAGTCAAGGTCAATAAAATAAAATGTGAATAAAAGTTATGGTCAATCACACAATTTTGAATAAAGGGAAAAACATTAGACTTGATCTGTTTACTATTTTCTATTATATTCATATTCTGTTACATTTTTGTTTATATTACAGAACTGGTGGTATAGAGGTGGTGATCTGGTAAGTGTGATACAAACACTGAACTTGATGCTGTATTTTTTCAAGGTTCATACGCAAATTATATTCCGATGAGCTGATTGCTGTTGATTTCCTATAGGGTTTTGCTATACTAGGAAAAGAGGGATCAATGATATAAACAATATTTTATGCAGAAAAATAATCTGGCATCCTGGGGAAATATTTTCATTCCATAGATTTCACTACAATATATCCGAGAGGTCCCGAAGGAAGAAGACGTAGGATATTGTCCAGGAATCCAGAAACTGGGATTTGGTAACAGATCAAGCCTATATTAGCCATCTCCCAAAAAGTAATGATCTTGACTTAGTTGGAAGATGAGGCAAATCTTTTTGATTTTTTTCTATGGTTTATAGTTTCAAATATGATATCTTTAAGTTAATTTGTTAAAATTTTGCTTGAAATATTTTTATGAAAAATTAAAAACTACATTTTTCATAATATACACATCTAAAGTCATATTATATAGAACATACAGATTTCTTAGTAATGTTGAAATAAATTTTTGTATTTGTGGTAATGATAAATTTTGAGGTATATATAACGGATCTATACCTTTTTTAATAACCATATTTTTGGACATTAAAGTCTATGTGGTATCTTAAAAATATTAAGAACACTGTAGTTGACTTTTTAATAGTTTTTCCTCAATATTTCATTGGCTTCTCTTAGGTTTATCTATAACATTAATGTAAAATACTATAAATGAATATATATGAACTGAACAATGAATTCCTAATTTCAGGGACCTGAGAAATTCTGGTACATTTTTTTGGTGGCAGCAGTGATCAACTTCCAGTGTATAACAACAGATATATTTGTATTCCATGTACTTGGGGAGGATAGTTCTAACATTGGCCCTCCAAATCATGTCAACAGATCAACACCTATACCCACGGGTAGTACATTCCCTGCTGTTTCAATTAAGCCAGGATCAACTATACCATCTTATTTAAATCATCATTAGTTTATCTGTGATTGAGAGATTTTTTTAAAGTGCAATATAGTTTTAACTATTTATGTTGTGAACACTAGTGAGATTTTGTACTAATGGATACCAGATTATAAAGATAAATATGATTTTAATCAATATTGTTTCTTGTAAAAGTTTGTATGTTTATACATGTATTCATCAACTGAACTCAAATTGAACACTATTTTACCAGTAAGAACTTTTTCCAGGTTTGTTCTTTTATCCTATTCAAACAAAGTTAAGAAGGACTAGAAACTGGTGTTCTGCCTGAGTAGAAAACATAACCCCCTGTAAATTTAGCATTAATACTGTTAGCAGAGCTAACTATCTATACCCCTCCCCTCACATTTAAATCTTTGTCATTTATTTTTCAAAAAGAAAACATGATAATTTGCATATCTCTATTAACTCATCTGCCATTTCACAAAGTTTTATCAAAATCTTGAGTCTTTTAGGAGAAATTATGGACCCTTATATTGGTGAAAAAACACTAAATTCAAATATTAATGTCTTCTGCAGAAGTTGTCCGAAATTATATTTCTCACCAAATCTCTATTATGTAATCTAACAATCCAACAAGTTTTATCAAAATCTTGCAAGTCATTTAGAAGGAGTTTGGAACAATGCATTAACCCATAGAGTTGAAAATGACTAATTCCAAATGCAAACAGCCATATTTTCAGCAAAAATTGAATTCAACACCATATGCACATCTCCATTATGTTATCTAACAATTTGCTTAGTTTTATCAAAATCCAACAAACCAATTATAGGAAGAGTCGTAGACAATGCATTGACCCAGGTAGTGGTAAAAAATCCAAACATGCACATCTCCATTATGCAATCTTACAATCCACCAAGTTTTATTAATATCCTGCAAGTCATTTCATTTGGGAGTTGTGGACAATGCAGACAGACAGACAGGGTGAAACCTATATACCCCCAAACCTTGTATGTATAAATATAGGA
>JAULBM010057069.1:0-10389 GCA_032357055.1 Geukensia granosissima
AAATTTAGGTATGCTATATGTACAGTTCAAGGAGTAACCTCTCATCAGTAGCATAAGAACCGAAACATAGAAAATCAAAGATTCAATTATAGCACAAGAAGCACTCAAATCCAAACAAATCGAAATGGGAAGCCAAATCCGATGGCAGGGACAACTTCTATAAGTGCATTTCTCTTCGAAACCTTTCCGTATTTTCAGTATTATTAAACTTTGAGAAGAAATAACACATTGAATGTTGTTTGTATCTCCTAATGATATAAAAATACTTAAATATGTTTAACAAACATAAACTGTGGGTTTCACTTTACTTGTGAATTTGAAATTTATTATTAATATTTTATTTCAGTTCGAAAAGTTTGCATTATGCCTGCACTGTCGTGTCATGGTATTTAGTACTTACCGCATTTATCGATATCTCTTTGTTGTGTAACAATCAATTTTGTGGTTACTGTAAATATATTCGTCAATAACCTAATGTTGTTCCGGAAAATAACAATAACTAAAGCGTCAAAGGTTTGAAACGCAGGAAAAAAAATTCCTCTCATATATTTTTATTTATGCATTCATTTTACATGTGTCAATGTACATTTTTTTCACTACATTAGTACATAGTAAATGTAGTTCGTGTAACATTACAACAGAAACATTATTCATACATTCAATTTTTAAACGCTCATAGCAAATGAAATTTATGTGATTATAATGCAGATTTTTCGTTTTAAAGGGATAATAAAAGTCTAACATACTTTTTTAAATTACAAAATATTTGAGTAGATCAGTCTGAAGAAAATGGAGCGCGAAGGTTTCAAGCCCTATATATTTGTATATGTTTAAATGCATAAAGAGAACTTATATTCACCTGTGATGTTTTTAAATAAAAGAGGTGAAAAGTCAGCATTTGAAAATATATTTGTTTCCTATATTAAGTGTTTGTTCACATATCATATTCTATGTCCCATGTTGTTTTTTTTCCATTGTTAACTCAAATAACTTAATTCATGTTCTCTCTTGATCCGAAATTTCATATAACACTACTTCTTGATCATCCATTTCTTTTTCTGCACTATGTCGCATTCCATAAATAACATAAATAATCAGGCCTGAAAAGAAGCATAGTAAAATGTTACTATTTCTGTTGTATAATAGTCTTAAAATATGTTGAAAATGGTTAAAATTATACACTGTGTCTGTGATATTTTTGTAAATGTTCGAAAATCTCTTTCTTCAAGCAAAAATGTAGATGTTCTGCATTAATGGGATACATTCGGATATCCTTCTATGGTGACCTTTGGGTAAGCCTAAGGTTGAACTACAGCATAGGCGAACCATTTGTCCATGGTTATCCTTGGATAACCTTAGGTATTTAAAAGGTGTAATCAGCCATGAAGGGGATATTTGTTGTTTCTGTTAAGATAAAAGTGTAGATTATATGAACTCAGTGTGCAAATTTGTATATCGTCAGTTGGTAGTGTCAAACCTATGACTTTAAAGATCCCATAGTATGTTTTGAGTTGACAATATACTGATTGTTTGATTTAAGTCCCCGAGGACAGGTAGCCATTATTTTTTATCTTGACATGATTCATTGCATATATTCCCTTTTTTCCGTGCAAAATTTATTAAAATTTCAATAAATATCCAAGGTTATCCTTCTGATGCAGAGGTTACACTTAGCTTAGTTTGGACACCTGTTTATTTATTTTGTTTTGGTTCTGATGTTTGTGCTCATTAAATATTATTGTATTGTAACAGCATTTCCATTATTTTCACTTCGAACGCTGCTGACGAGTTGTAAATCAACGAAATGAACATAGAGCGCAACAAACTGATATTGGTATTTTGTGATAATTTTTTTCTTTACCATGCTCACACTGGCTTTTAAACACCAATTTTATTTACGGAAGTTTCACTGTTAATTTGTTGCTCATGGTATTCTTTATATAATTTCGAACTCACAGACTGGTAAATAAAAACACATAAACAAAGCGTTAAAGTTCGTTTCCAGGTATATTTACTTTTTAATTTTTGTCGTACTGTTTTATGCATGTTGGTCTTCATATTTTTTATACTTTCACTATAAGGAGGAAAAACAATAATTCATTTCTTTAACATTTTCAACTAAATTCGGCAATGTTTAAATTCGTCTAGCCCTTTTACCTTAACTTTAACTTGGCAAAGACCATATATATTCCGAGTTGTACATGCCTTGGGTATCATCACACAAACAAATCATCATTGGTTTAAAATCTTCTAGTGAAACGCTGTTTCCAGTGGCGAACCCCGTGTTAAAAAAGCAATTTTACTTCCGGGAAAGCTTAGTTAGTGACGCGTAGTTGGAACATTCCGCCATTTTTTAATCACTTTTGAAACTGAAAAAACATGGACTCAAATTCATCCCAATACATCTATCCTTCAAATAAAATTTCCCTTATTATAATTCATAAACTGTTCTTGAAAATACGGCATACTGAATGGGACTATACTGTGTATTTTTAGCATTATTTTTGCGTGTGTTCTAACTTCCAGGGTGAATTAGTGGTTTGACACCTATAATGAAAAAGAGTACTTACCCAAAAACATCCAAACACTGTATCTTAGCCAAGCCTTGTATGACAGTGAGGACATCATAAGCATATTCAAAAATATTGATATCAACGGAACAAATGGCACATAAGGCGTTTTAAAACGTAACTTTGTTTGATTTTGAGGTTGTTTCACAATTATTGTCGTTGAAATTATTAAAATTATCACAGATATAAAGAAACATGCCACTGCCCACCAGGCTCCTGTAAATAATGAATCACTTGCAAACGTAATAACAAATGCAAATACGGTTGTTGCAATCACAAAAACTATTAATGTTACAGATGACGTCATGGAAGAGGAATTTGTTGGTTCAACGGCAATATCAACAGGAAGCTGAAACAAGCTACTTTGACTGCCAACTGGCGTATCATTTACGACGCTGTCCATTTTGTGGTATGTACTATCTCGCGGTTTGGAAGTTAAGATGAATTTGTTATTTGGGTCATATGACAACCTGTTAAAGAATCTGTTTTTCTCTTTTCCTTCCAATCCATCATATACTTGATTTTTGTTGTTTGGTTTAGATTGAACAAAAGAAGAATACACAAATTCTGTGGACTGGATGAATTTATCCTCATCTATATCTTCATATTCCTGATATAAACCTATACTAAGAGGTTGATATCTGACGTTCACAACACAAATTGCAACACATGTGTACGTTATTAACGTTCCTACAGCCAATAGCTCTATCAGTAGATTCAACGTCAAAATTATTGACAATAAACAGGCCAAAAACAATGGCAAAATTATCAGCTTGAAATTTATTCCAGTTTCAGGCTTTGGTAAGCAACATGGATACAATAACCGGTCAGTTTTCATAGGAAACAAAAATCTTGGTATTCCGTTTAAAAAACTAATTAATGCAGCTGTTAGTCCTATCAAGCCGCCGACTGAAAAAACGTAGTATGATCCATTAACCCCTTTTTTGTGATAAGCCATTGGAATAGCATGTGCATCTTCGAATTCGTACCATGGGTAGGACAAAGTTAATGCTAAAGTTACACACAAAATCAAAATGAAAGGCAAGATAGTATTGGCTATTACAGCACGCGGAATGATTTTGTCTGGTTCTTTTGTTTCTTCGCTTGTCGAACAAACTGTGTCTATACAACTAAATATACAAAATAGTGTTCCTGCACCTGAAATTATCTGAAAAACAAAACAAAAAACGCCTAAGACATATGATATGTATGATATATTACTCTTTTTGTAAAAAATACAAAGTGAATACAAGTCCCTATATCAAGATATCGTAAAAGAACTTTGACTCGTCGTCTGAGTGACGTACTTCCCGACCTGACGGCTACATTTTTTCATTGATTTCTCCATTATCTGTATACAGAGAAAAATGCTATTTATATACAGACCATCACTAAAAAATCCATAAACATTTGATTCAGTCTTCATCATAAAACGGATATGGGTCATACTATATACAAAATATCTTGTGTTTTTCGTTTTTTTTGTGTTTTATGCATTAAAATAAAACTAATAAATTTATTTATGCCGCAACTGCAGGTTAGTGTCATTAGTTTAGCAAAACAAGTTTGTCATGGTTATAAATCTGAAAAAAAAACATCCAATCATTTAACATTGGAATTCAAAATTCGACTCTAAATATCAGCAAGCTGAGAATTATGGTAGCCGGGAAAAAGTAACCAAATTTTGGTACAAAGGCTAAATTGCAAATATTTTGAAAGGAAAATTATACACTTATATTTGCCGTTATATAGCTTACATGGTTTCGTAATTTACAACGTAAGTTGATAGTTTTGAAAGCGTAAGCACCAAAAGTATGAAATAAAACATTTACATTTCTTGTAATCACACGGATTGTCAACACGTACTCTTATACACCCAAAGCATGTTATCTTACCAAGATTATACTAGGGCTGGGCACCGGAGCGGTCTCCAGGGCTCGACCCACAGAGCTGGCCTAGCGCAAAACCCAGGTGGCGGATGGGGGAGGCCCGCTCGTTGGGGGTTGCCAGGTTAAAATACGGAAAGCCTGGCCATGGACCATAGTGGGTGACGTGTTTGGAGAATACCACCTCCTTGCACGTAAAAGACCCCTTTTGTAGTTCTCGAAAAAGGGAAGGCTAATGCGCCTACAAAAGGCTAAATTTTTCGTCACTACCCATCACTCTTTTTTCTAGTGGCAGTCAAAAACCCTTTGCCCTGTTGTGTCCCATTCCACCCCTGTTTCGATATTGATAACTGTTGAACTTGATCTCGTCTTGAATATGCATGAAATATTTGCCACTGGACGTCAAGCAACCAACAATCAATTAATCATTATACTAGTGAATGGATAGGTCTTGTAATCTTAGAACAGCATACAGATGTCGTGATCACCTGTCATCTTATCTTGCAGTATACAATCCATCACAAAAGGGTTCCACCATTATTAAGCGAACTGTGGAGACTTCGAGATTGAGAACTTTCGTCGACTTCTTATTGCGTGTGCCGGTCTCTTTGACATTTATTTCATATTCATTTTTCTCAAAACGTACATCTTGGATATTGGTTAATCTCAACTTGATTAAATTTTTGCTAGAAAGATATCTTATCGCGTGAAAGCTAGATGATTAAGATTTGGATTTATGAATTTACAAAACAGATCTTTTAGTAAGAAACTAAAACAGAACCATAAATTCAGAACAAACACACAAACTACACTAACACTTTTGTTTTTAGAGATACAGTGTTTCGCTCTTTTTTGTACGTTAATATGGAATTATACTGTATGGTTATTTAGCGAGAATTCTGCAATCCATCGGTCAACAGGAAGTTATCCTATGCACACAGGCTTAAAGGATAAGAAGACAATTATTTAACATGCGTTTTTTTAGTTTTAAAACTTTGATATAGACAAAATATAGTTCATTGGATATTGCGTATTTTCCATTTATGAACCCAGAGTTTTTGCCTTGTATATACTTTCAAGAAAAAATCAAACCCTCTTTAAAGGTATAAAGGTCTTAAATATGCATACAATTGCTACAAGATTTTAAACTGTTCCAATGCTCTACATTAGACGCAGTCTTGTAAATTTGTAAATCTTTAAATGTAGATTACTTTTATTATATAGACAAAACGCAAAGTTATATCCAGAACTGTCTATATAAACTTTGGTGGTTTAGCTTGAAATCACTTGTGTAGAGATAATTTGACAGTCATTAAAGATCTCACCTTCGTAATGTAGTGTAATGTAAAAATAATGAAACAATGTCAAAGTATAATATATAATTGCCACTTATCTTGATATCCACGGCTATTAATCAATAATAAATTACCGCCTGTTATAAAACTTGAATCAGCCATGACGTTAACGTATTATCGCCTGGTTAATCTTAAAAAGTAAACTGAATTCATCTTCCTTAATGTATTAAATCTAAGGCTTAATAAGGTACAAAAATGTTTGTTACAAAGATTAAAAAAATTAAAACTTACCCCAGTAAGACCAAATGGAAAAAATCCAGGAGGATCTGTCCAGTTTTCATGTTTGACATGAAAAAATCCGACGCAGATGATGCAAAATATCACTAAACCATTCAAAATGGCCAGCAAAAATAAGAACACTGAAGATCCCTAAAATAACATTTTTTAATATTTCAGTAGTAATTCCTAGTAGAATACTTTTCCCTCGGTATTATTCAACACAAAACATAGATATTATCTTGCAAAGAATTACAACTTTTCGAGGTATGTTTATACAGACAAGATCTTTATCATTTTTTCCACAAAATATATTTAATTTTGAAGGTTTTCACTTACAATTAGTACTCTCTGTTTAATGTTTGTTATTGAGTTTCAATCATCGCGTCATCGTCTTAAGGGCTCATTTATACTTCCAAAGCAATCGTCGCGCGTGAAACGCGACGGTCGCGAGAAATTCGCTGGGTGTTTATACTTGTATTAGTTTGTTTGAACTATTAATCTCAGGTATCGGGCGACGATCGCGCGACGAAGTATAAATGAGCCCTTTTTCTACATAAGTACATTTTCCTATATAAAGTACCTTCTTGTAAGTCTTGCGTTGCCAAGCACAATGCAGTAGCGTTCTTTTTCATTAACAATTGGAAATTGTACCGTGCTTGTGATTTCTTTTAAAGGCGTTACATGTATGATTCCAATTAAATGATCGTTTTATCGGACGACACCCAGGGTTTCAAAGAACATTTGATATAATGAAGGTTTTTACGGGCAGAGATTCTCTTTCTTACACTGGCTGGTCTCTTATTTCCCCACATCTTTTTTTCTCTAAAAATTGTCACCGTGTTTTTTTCTTAACATTCCCTAGATATGAGATATTGATATTTGCCTATTATAATAATGAATTGTAGTTTTTCGTCTATAACTACATCGAATGTACATTGAGAAAAACATCACTTCATCGAATGGTCATTGAAAAAATCTTCCTCACTCACGGGAAAGATATCAGTTATTCAGAAAATCGTAATCTTACCCTCAACTGTCTGATATTTTCTCATATGGCACATTTGTTTGTGTGTAAGATTATTTATATCCTTTGGTTTGCAATCAACGTTATTTTTAAATTCAAATTTTATTTTCTTAAATTGTTTCTTATTAGACTAAGTTGAAAACTCTGAAAAAATATTTTCAAACTTAGGTCCCCATTAGGATTTCAGCAATTCTCAATTCAAATTATTTTGATTTACCTTGATGTTGCACAAGAAAAGTAGCCCCACCAATAACAAAATTCCTGCCGACAACAGATCCGGACAATCTGAAACAACATCGCTTCCAGTCCAACTGATTTGGTGACAAATATAACTGAAATTAAAATAGTTAACAAATAAACCTGTCGTCTTATAAAATTCTGTTAGCTTTAATTTTTGTCTAAAAACGGAAAAATGTAAGTATGTGTTCGTTTGCTACTTTCCTGTATTGTATTTTCTATCGAGTTCGTATTTTTCATATTTCTGTGTTTCTTACGTATTTATACACTGAAGCATTTTCTAAGATGCAGGAATCAACTTTTTGCGAAAAAACAACAAAAGCTCAGTTATGGAAAATGAAAGCCGTTGCCTACTCCAGCCCACTTTCAAAGGACACTGCGTCTTTTTGCCGTTTGGAATCAACTTCATCAAGTTGACAGCATTCTGTTTGAATAGATTGGATACAATTTCAAAACTCTATCCCCCGCCATTACATGTAAATGCCGTCATCTTTAGGCTAAAGGGGCACCAAGCTTTACCCCCGTTTAAACGAATGTAAATCTGATTGAATGGATACTTTTACATAAACGTTATCTTAACTTTATTTTAAGGACGTTGATCATTGTCGTCCTCTGTATCAACATTGACTGCCTGCTCAGTAATTTACATCAAAACCTGGTTTCTTCGAATTCCTTCAGGTAATATTTTGTTAAATTTGTGTCTTACCTGCTATCGATAATTTTAATATTTGTACAATACCTTAAATAAATTTTCACATGTTTTTATTGCTGTCTTAGCGTAAGTGAACCAGGTGTGTTCAACTGTGTTTGGATTTAGAACATGCTGTCAGAAACAGTAAGTACTTATACGAGGTCGGTACATCTTTTAATCTCTTGTTTAATTTGTTATTGCCTGCTTACATTGTAGTATGTACCGATTTCAAAATACATATTTTGCTGTTAGCGTCAAAAATTGTATTTTTATTTTGTTTTGACAACCCACAAACATGATTAACCTGGCCACATACTTTGCGTGCCTGTTCCAGGCAAGACTTCTGTAATCCAGAAGATGATGTTGTTTAAATATTTAAATGTTACTTGTTATTTTTGTTACATTGTATACCGATTTGGTCGATAGTTTAAACATGAAATATCATCGCAATTTATTATGCGGCCTTTTACGGCTCGTTGTAGGCTGTGGAATCGTGTGTATTATTGAAGACATTATAGCATCCTGTACATTTTTGTTACATTTAAACGTATTGTAATGCTGTCTCGTAGGCAATCAAAACACACCATTTTTTCTATATACAGGGATTTAAAATTATTATATCAATCAAGAATGATTGTAATTGCTAGTTAACAGCGTTTTTTTTTTTCGTTTGTTTTTTTTTTCTTTTTTCTTTTTTCATTTTTTTGTTCTTCATATTAAAGGTCTACATAGGGCCGTTTATGAGCAAGTTCAAGACCACCTAGCCTCTACATAAGCGGTACTTATTGCTTGCTATTTATCAATATATCGCTGTGTATGAGTTTTGATATTATTCCATGTGCTAGATTTAATCAGTCAACTGACAAGGTATTCCTGCAAATATTGATGTCCATAGTCCGATAAAGTCTATTTACATAAGAAAAACATTCAGACTTTTACAGGGCACATTCAAGATAACTGCAGGAATACTATTTAAAAAAACATTCGGGTAAAGAATGTAATTTAACTAAAACACTGCATGTAATCATTAACCATATGAAATATACATCATTAGAAAATCTTATAAACAACAACTCTGCGAAACAAATTTTTCACTGCAGAAGGGATAAACTCCAACAAACAATAATGTCAAACACTATCTTTTCCTTAAGTTTCTACTATTAAATATACATACTTGTGAACAGTGCCATTTAATAAGCCATCCAAGTACTGACTCCATGCTTTTGAGACTGTTGCTGCCAGGACTATATTTTCTAGTATCATACTCCATCCAATAACAAAGGCAGACAACTCTCCCAAGGAAGCGTATAGGAATACATAAGATGAACCCATCTGTGGTAATCTCGATGTAAACTCTGAATAACACAACCCTAGAAACAGATAAGGTCAAAACCTCGTTATCACAGTAACGACACACCTTTGTTTACACGTACAGCATTGATTAACTAAAGAATAATATTTTATCAGTATCGTCAACTATAAAATGACATATCTTAATTTTTTAAGAAAAATAACATTTAACATGTTTGAAGGGGTTACTATTCATTCAGTTAAAAAACTGCTGAAAGGATTAAATACATGTTTTAATTCTAAAGAATGACCGTCCGTAAAGATGGAACCTTCTTGTGCAATAAAAATTTATGACTTTTTGCGGGGTTTGTATACAAATTTATGATTATTAGTAATTAATGATTGTCCTTTCGGTTAAAACATTTAAAAAAAATTTAAATTGCATTAATGACTTAGTGTATATTCCACACATAAGTAATTATATTTCATTAGATTATTTCAGTACAACTGCATCAATGTTTTGGTTAATAATCTTACGAAGTTCAATTATTTGGATTAGTTTCGAAGGTATAATACATTCGATCGTATTTTGGTACTTTGCTGTGCGACTTTTACATGAAGGTTGTAAAGCTTTTCAATTAATTTACATTCTATTAAACAATCAAAACTAACATGAAAGCTTCTGGTTTCTGATTTGTATTTCGATATTTATACATGCAAACCTGTTCAGGGTTAAACTTAAATGTCAAACCATTTTTATGAAGTTATGGTTTGTTAATAAATGTACCCATTCATCAAATACTAGTATGTCAAATCCAAATGTATCAATCAAAATTTAACAAGACTGCTATTTGGAATATTATATTTTGCTTATGTTAATATGCAATGTACAAAAATGTTATCAGTGTCTAACATAGGGTAGTTTTTTTTAAAGGAATTCAAATACAGACAGATATCGTTACGTCAGAAGATAAGATCATGACCAACATAAAGAAATGAAAGATAAAACAAAGAACACACACCATTACACTGAAATCTACAGCTGGAGTAACACGAACCCTACAAAAACCAGGGTGAGTTCAGGTGTTCCGGAAGGGTAAGCAACTCCTGCTCCACT
>JAULBM010057080.1:0-10389 GCA_032357055.1 Geukensia granosissima
GGGAGATGACGGACCATCGGGAGAAATGTATTTTTTACGGGAGTCTCCCGCAGGAAACGGGAGGGTTAACACCTATGCTATTGTGTATGAAAAAAATAAATTGAGGTACAAAAACAATTTAATCAATTCATTATAAATATTAATCATGAATTCATAACTTGTGTTGCCACTCGCAGGAAATTCATCGTCTCGTTGTTACTTTGCTCAGACAATCTATCAGTGAAAAGATTAAGGTGCATGAAATTTCTAACACCAGCTTTAGTATAAAATAATAGCTAATAGTATAAAGGTTATAAATGTTATTAAGATTTAAAAAAACAGCGTACATGATTATAACAAAAGGTAAACATTTATGCAGCACAACTCAATGTGATCACTACAGAATTGTTATGTATTTATAAAATTTATAAAATGATAATTCATATCATTAAACTACCGGTAATCATATCAGGTTACGATCTGTGCTTTACAGTGCAAAAAGACTTAAAATTAGATCTTCAGTATATAAAGACATATATTTCTTTCTTTTTGTAATAGGTTGTTAGAGAATATCGACAAAGGAAAAAAGATATTACTCAACTGGAGAAAGATTTACTGAGTCGACAGCAAGCATTAGACGGACACCAAGAGGCTGTGGATAAAGCCAAGCGGGAATGGTTGGAACCCCTACAGGGACTTGTAGAAAAAATTAATGAGAATTTCAGTTTTTTCTTCTCCTGTATGAACTGTGCTGGAGAAGTTGATCTCAATATCCCTGATAATCCAGTAAGTTAAACATAATACAGTGAAACCTGTCTAAAACAAACCCTAAATATCCAGTAAGTTAAACATATTATGTTTTTATATAATAATGGATTGTTTGAAGGTCAAGACTGAAATTATCATCATCTCAGCGAGCCCAATAGAGCAAGCTTTGACACAGATCATAATTTCAGTTGAGACCCTAAAAACTTCTGTTATTTTTTATTAGCAGCAACATCATTATCAAAGTCATGTGACCAATTGCCTGATATTTTCCAGTATCATGGCTGTAGTTTCATGTGCATCATATTCTTGAAATATCATTTTATAAGACCAAAATAATAATGAACTTCCATTTAAGTAAGTTTTTATTAAAGGTGGTCTTTGAAGGCAGATGTTCTTTAGAAAGCATGTCTAAGTTGATATGTGTATTATATAAAGCAGCGACACTTTATGATTTGTTTTTCAAACAGAAGTTGTCTTCTCATGCAATGATCTCTCAGGACAGGTTTACTGTTTCTTCAGATCAGTGAAAATGAGCTTGCAATAGAATTTTGTTTTTTCTCTTGTTTATTAATTGGAGTATGATTAAATTATGATAAAATATAAAGAAATTTAATCGGCAAATATTTGTAACTTTATTTTTTTTTTCCTTTTTTTAAACAGGTTATGAAAATTAGTATGAATATTATAATGTTTTCATGGAATATCTATATCAAGAACATTTTATAATTGCAGGAAGATTATGAAAAATATGGTATAAAAATCAAAGTGAAGTTCAGGGACTCTGAAACATTGCGAGAGCTGACTCCTCATCATCAGAGTGGTGGAGAAAGAAGTGTGTCCACAGTTCTCTATATGATGGCATTACAAGAGCTAGCCAAGTGTCCTTTTAGATGTGTAGATGAAATTAATCAGGTAAAGATTATTTGATTTAACTGATTATTAACTGTCATAGATAACAGACAAGAAACTGTTTTCAGGAATTTTTCTCTCACACATTCAGATATTGTACTGATTGTTGGTATGTGAGTCACCTTGATGAGTTACAGATCAAGTGTGTCAATGTTTGTGTTTTGTTCCACTCCACTGATCTTAGCCGGTATTCAAGCCTTAGACTTGAAAATTTGACTTAAATGAGGGTTTGGGGATTCTTGTCACTGAAACATCTAGTTTAATTTAAAAACATACTTTTGTTGAGTCAAATTTATTTTGGTTTGGGTTTTGTAAGTGCTTCCAGGAATTCAGATGTAAAAGATGAATTCACCTGCAAGTTAGTAACTGAATATTAATCAACGTATTTTGTAAATTATTCAGGGTATGGATCCAGTCAACGAACGGAAAGTTTTTGAACTGGTTGTACAGACTGTCTGTAGGAAGTCAGCTTCTCAATACTTTCTACTCACTCCTAAAGTAAGTGTGTTTACTTTATTTTCATAAAATGAAGAATTTAAACTTTAAATTAGAGAATTTTAATAACTACTTTGGCAACAAACTTATTCTGAAATTTTTACTGTTGGTAAATGAGGAGAAAAACCCCCCAGAAAATTCAGTTCCCTACAACATATTATCTTTTGCACTTTACAATTTTGAATAAGATACCACAAAATCAAATAGTCATGAACTGATTATATTTTTTGAAACCATGGAAATTGGTATCCTCCAATAGAAGAACTTCTAAAGAAATGGACGTGTGAACTATTTTGATCACTTTCAGCTCTGTCCAAGATAATTCTGTTTCTGAAATTATGAAAGATTGGAAAGCAAGTCCCAAATATTCAGGATGGACTTTAAATGTGATAATTTCATTGTGGGGGGGAATTTTTTTGTATGAAAACTATTCCAATGTGAATATGTAATGTTGATATTAATAGAAAAGGTTTGATTTCACAAATTTTATACCCACAAAATTGTTTCAATTTGTTTTTTGTAAAATTAACCTGTGAAAAATCCAAGTTAACAGTACATACATGTATATCATTTAACCCTTTCACCAATATTTTCCCGGAACAAAGTAACAGTGGGACGATGAATTTCCTGTCAGTGGCAATACAAAATATAAATCAATGAGTAACATTGATAATGATTTGATTGAACTGTTTTTGTACCTTGATTTATATTTTCAATGAACAATTGGCATATTTGTATTGGTATTTCGGTAAATTCTTTGTTAAAATGTTAAAATTTAGGTATTTTCAGTAAAAAATTAGCAAATCTTAACTTTAAATTTTCATAAAATCCATAATTTTTTTGTCTTTTTTCACCTGGTTTTTAACATACGAAACCTCCATAACTTTCCTTTTTTTCTAACAATAAGTAAAAGACTGATAAGTCCTGTGAACAATGTATTTGTGCAAAATACAATACAAGTATGTTGATCCAAGTTTACCTGGAATCATTGTCTGAGGGAGGCAATGTGAATCCTGGTAAACACTAAACTGTCGGTAAAGGGGTTTATACATGTATATTATTTCAAATGTATGGTTTGTATAAGTTGTTAGCTGGCTTGTCAAACATGCTTTCTGGCTTGGTACATGCCTCTAAAACTTATAGCTTCTTTTTATATATTTTTAGCTGTTACCAGATTTAGAGTATGCAGGAAATATGGCAGTGTTGTGTGTTTTTAATGGACCTCAAATGTTAAACCATACCGAATGGAATCTGAAAAAATTCCTTCGGCGCAGGAAAAGGATAGATGATGATTGAATTTGAATTCAAAATCGTAGAAATCCCAGATGAAAAGAGATTGGTGTTCCTAGTCAGAAGACAGATTTTTTACAACAAATATGTTTTTGATATGCAGGAATTTGAATGGTCACAGAGAGACCAATGGTACAACTGCTGAATAGAAGTGATGCTTTAGTGAATTTTCAACATGGAACTCAATTATTTGAAAATAAGAATATATGTAGGATCCAAACAGATTGCAATGGCAAAATAAGAAAGTGATTTGGAGGTCAATATTTTTGAACGCACAAAAAAGAAAATTCATGGAAGTATTTTTCAAGCAAGTCTTCTGTGGCAGTGTAAATTGCAAGCATCAGAAAGGAAAGTCCCATTTTTTAGCTCAACTAGCAAACTGAGCTTTTATCATCACTTGGCATCTGTCATCCATCTGTCTGTCGTCCATAAACTTTTACATTTTCATCTTCTCCCCTAAAACCATATGGAACCAAACTTAACGGGATGGTGCTTCACTAAATTAGGTTTATTTTGTCCAAATCAGTCAAAAAACATGGCTGCCATGTATTGTTGTGTTTCTGATTGCCTTGAACATAATAAAATTCTCAAAACCTGCTGGCCGAAATGGAACAATATTATACAGGAAGCATCTGAGCGAGGTTCTTAACAAAATTTTGTTCATTTTGCTTATTTTGTCCAGATCTGGAAAAAAAAATGGCCACCATGGATAATTCTTTTTTCTGATTGTCTGATGCTTTAAAAAATGCTTAATAGAATAATATGACAGGAAACATCAATAGGACATCCTTATATATCTTTATTGGCCATTTAATGTTGGTTTCTGATAGGCCCAATGTCAGGTGAGTGGTACAGGCTCAGTTTCTGATTGGCCCAATGTCAGGTGAGTGGTACAGGCTCAGTTTCTGATTGGCCCAATGTCAGATAAGTGGTACAGGCTCAGTTTCTGATTGGCCCAATGTCAGGTGAGTTGTACAGGCTCTGTAAAAGATATTCTCTGGCACATGATCAATGTATTAATGTAAAAATTTTGATAAGTGACCACTTTCAGTATTGTTGTGTGCATAGACACCCATCTGGTTCAAATTGTATATTGAATATACCATAACATATTCTGAAAAAAAATCTTAATTAAAGGGCTTAATGTTGTGTTATTTTTAATTTAAAGGAGAAATTAATTAGCTTCAATCTTTACTACTTGGACAGGAGCTATTGTCAAAAATTTTAAATCAAAATATTGCTTATTTTATATGAAAAGTTTTTATTGTCATCTGTTTTTTTTTAAATACAAAAAAACATGACAAATAGGTATCGTATTTTGGAATAAGTTTCGTATTGACTGATTGAAAAATGGTATATTGTTTAACCACAGTTATTTTAAAATGTTGCAGAAATTAAATTGTAAATCAGGCTTTAATCAAAGTTTAATTGCATTATAATTGAGACGGCAGATATTTCAAGATTTTATTGTTGAAAATTTTACTGTTTCATAAATAAGTTGTAGTGAATCCTAAATTACAAGATATTGGGCAGGTTTGGAAATTTTGTCCTAAAAATGGGCTGTGCCTATAAAACATGATAAATATTGCAAAAAGCCTATGTTATTTCTAATTTTTTTATATTGACCTGTAAAGTGTGTGCCAAAGCCAACTCCTTGGATTGCTTTTGATAGGCGTGACTGTTCCACGAGAATGAAAATTTGTGTGACAGATTTTGAACAAAAGGCTCTTTTACTGAGACAACAAAGGCAGCTATTCATATGAAAAAAAAACATTGACAATTTGTTTCTATTTTAGAATGTATTAATGTAATTCATTATATTATTCCATACATAATGTTATCAGTATGTAGGAGGCAGTATTAAGTCCTATTGCACTACTGCTATATAGCATTTAAAACATGATGCTTGTATGATCTTAATGGATTTTTATCAAGTTTTCCAGTGATATGCCATACATTGAAATGTTGATTGCAAGAATGTCCCTTATAAAATAATTATTGCACACAGGCTCATGGAGTATAGTATTTCAATGGACAGTTTTCATCTGTATTCATGTAGTAACCATATAATATTGTGATAATATATAAATGCCAAGTGGTGCACAATTTTTTCATTTTGCTGCATTTGGATTTAAAACAACATAATTATACTGAATGCCATAAGATTCATCGCTCTGTTCATTTCTATAGATTTTAGAATTCTGAGGCTAAAATAATCTAAATTAATGAACAACACACATTCAGTTTTGAATGTACATTTCTGACACAGCACTAGTTTTAATTCAGCAGTAATGATTGCTTTCATATCTCCCTTGTAATTTCTTTAAAATCATTATTTTTAGCCTTGAAATGAAAATCTACACAATCATAAATTTTTGTTCTCCTCTTCATTTCTTGAAATTGATGGCAGAATTGTGTTTGTAATTTTCAGTAATAAAGAAGTTTTAAATGTAGCAACAACATTAGACTTTGGTTTTTGCACTTTTCGGAAAATAGTTCTACGCAAAATGAAAATTTTTTATTGTCTATATACCACAAAATCATTTGTAGCATATATTTCAAATTAAAAAAAAAAACTGGTTTGCATATTTGGAAACGTGTAAAGTCTACAACAGGGAACAATTTATGTTTTTTATTATTTATTATTTTCAGTTTATTTGTAATGGTTGCGCAATCATTTACAGTGCTTTACTATTTAAAACCAGTTTAATGTTGCTCTCATAAATCATGTAATATATGATTTGCTGCTATTTCAATTTTGAAATAAATATGTGGTTTTTTTTCCCATTTTATGCTCTGCACACAAAATAAGCTGCTCACATTGGCATTAATGGCTTTCAAAATGTACCAAAATCCAGGCTTTATTTAATTTTATATATTTATTTATTATGTATGGAACATTTATATCAGAAAAATAAGTTGAAATGAAACTTTTTTTTACAGTTTTAAAGTCATAAAATTATTTTAAATGCCCATTACATTTTCAAAAGTTGCCCAGTCGTATTAAGACAGATTGAGACAATCCAGTTTATTATTTGTTGCAATATTTATAAACTTGTTGTTTTTTATGGATAATAATGTTACATAGTTAATAGTTTAATATATACTGGTCAAAGAAAGGAACCTTACAACATAACACATTTTCTTTGAACTTTGAACTTTCTTGCTCCATGACTTTGTAAACATGTAGATATCAACCTGAAATATTTTACAAAATGGTCATTTCAACCCAAGCTCAGATTCATCCAAAAAACGAAATTCAATTTTCTCATCTTCAGACCTGTTTACAACTACGATTTGAGCGTATTTTCTACAAGTTTTAGTCCCAAGTTACGCCCTTCGCCCTCATGCACGTTTTCTATGCATTCGTTTAATATCAGTAAAAAATCGTAAGTTGTATATGTATTTGCCTGCCATGGGACGATTGCCGAACGCACCTTTATTCGGAAACTTTCGTGCCTGACCGCAATGTCACGAAGAGACAGATAATGTTTCGAATGGCATGTCCTTGAAGCGCTTCTGGGGATAGACGATTATCACTTCCCTTCAAAGGTTTACACATATATTCCTTGGAAACACTTGTGGTGTTGAGCGTTCAATGGCGGCAAGCCAAAGCGAAAGAACGACAGTCACAATGGCACAGCGACTTCTGAATTAAAATATGTTTGTTGAACTAGGCAACTGACTCAGTGCAAACCCCAGGTGGCGGAAAGGGGAGGCCCTCTCATTGGGGGGGGGGGGGGTTGCCAGGATATAATACTGAAAGCATGGCCGTGTACCAGAGTATGTGATGTGTTTGGAGAGTGCCACACTTCTTGCACATAAAAGACCCCATTTTGTAGTTTTCGAAAAAGAGTAGGTTTATGCCGCTACAAAAGGCTAAATTTCATGTCCCTAACCATCACTCCCTTTTTCCAGTGGCAGTCAAAAACAGTTGCCCTGTTGTGTCCCATCCCATCCCTTTTTTGATATTGATACTTTGAACTTGTTTTCGTCCTGAATATGCATGAAATATTTGCCACTGGTCGTTAAACAACCAACAATCAATCAATGTTTGTTGAATAAAACTTTCATTTTTGTGTATCAATTGAATAAAAGCAGATGGTATATTGTTTATAACTAAATCTAAATCAGGATTAGAAAATATCTTTACCATGCACATACACTGTACAGATACTTGATTTAGACTGAAGTTTGACCATTAAGCTTCATTTTAAACATGTTAGTCCGATACATATCGAAATTAAAAATACTACACTTATAACTTGCAAATTACACTTAGAAAAGCCCACATACTACTCCGGTAGGCCAAAAAGGTAAACAGGTCTGCATTTTTTGGAGATTTCAAAAAGTGCTTTTTGTCCTAAAGTATGAAAAAATTTAATTTCAACTGAAATTTATGACCAAAAAGTGCAACATTTCAAAATTTCAACATTTTCTGAAGTTGAGTGAAAAAGTTTTTTTTATTTCAAAAATGTATTGATCACCTTTCTCATTATTCTTTAACATCCAGTTTCCAGTTTTGCAATTTGTCATTACACATAAACCACTTTACTTTTGTGTTTGAATTTTTTAACTGCTATATTTGTATTCATAATAGCATGAAAATCGAAATTTTTAGGAAAGAATTTTTCTAGAAAAACATATAAATTTAAGATGCAGTTTATGGTGTGTAATGTTTCTTTTTTTGTCTAGTATATATTAATCAATTTCTTTATTGTTCTACTTGTATGTGTTAAAAAAACTTTGATAAAGGATTAGTCATACTTAGCAGCTACACTTGAAATGACTAACTTGTGTAAAAGGTAAAATACTGATTGTAGTGTGTAGTTGTTTTTGTATTGATAAAAGCAGTATCATGAGATATTGGGTAAGGGTATGTAATGAATATTATTTGAATTAGATGTTGAGGAATTGGGTAAGGGTATGTATTGAGTATGATTTGGAATAGATGTCGAGGATTTTGGTAAGCGTATGTATTTAGTATGATATGGATAATAGGTAAAGGAATTCATAGGTATGTATTGAGTGTGATTTTGTGCCAAAGTTTGTACTTGGTGTTTGATGGAAAGTGCAATGTTTAGATGTAATAGTGCATATCTTTATTATTAAAATATTGTTGACTTTTTATCTGTTGTTTTATGTTTATTTTGAACAAATATTTTCCTGGGAACTAGAAATTAAAAATAACAGGCTAAAAAAAGTTCCAAGCATCAGGATTTTCTGAAGAGAGCATTGCTGTTTTCCTGTAAATTACTAAAACAAGGGTACGTCCAACTATGGTTAAACTCGTCCCTCCTTAGATTTTATGGTTGCCATCAAGAATTGGTTGATCCATATGGTTAAAGTTAAAGGATTCTATGACAGGTGTTGTGTGTAAGACAGGGAATCCTTACCCTTTTGAAGCACCTAATCTTACTCCTGTTTTGTAAACATGAAGTCCAGCAGTCAATTTCACAAAATGTCGTAAGTGTAATTTCTGTCCTAAATTATGACGTCGCAATAAGTTTTCCTTTGAAGTATCTACACTTACGATCAATCTTAGACTTACGCCTTTTTGTGAAAACCATTCCAGGCCTTTGTACTTTTTTTCTCTATCTTTAGTTTGTTTCAAAGGACAAGGTACAATAAAGGCCTTATTTGGCCCATTATTCAATGTAAAAATAAACTTGCATTAAATTTTCCTATTTTTGTTAAAATTGTTAAATAATGATTTTTTACAAAACTGATTAAAAAATGCCTATTGAAGTTCTTTTGGCTTCACAATGATGTCACATTTAAAGGCAATACATTAAAAAATCTCCAAATTTGGCCTAATATTGGTATGTTTTTTGCATAAGGTAGACCAACATAATTTTTGATACTGAATGAAGATCTTTACATAATACACCAGCTGGCAAAAATTGTGGCTGTCTTCATTGTTGGAAATATTTAGATTTAAGGAAAAAGCTCCAAATTTGTACATTGTACCTTTTTGTGAAATTTTAACAAACAAGACACATTGGGTCCTGTTAATGACATCAAAGACAAATTATTTTTAAAAACCTGTCGTTAATTTTTTTATTATTTTACATCAAGATTGGTCATATTGCACAACCATCGTACAACTTTCATTTTTGTGGGCCAAAAAGGGTACCTTGTCCTTTTGTCTTGTATCTTTGGACTATGCACATTTGATGTCTCGCATGGGTATTTTACACTGGACTTATGCCAATATAATAGGAGATGTAGCATGAGACATCCATCCACCAAATGACAGTTGAATCTCAACTTCTACAGGTCCCATTACTGCCTTCAACAAAGAACCAGATGTCCACGAAATAACAGAAGCTGTTAAACTTTAAAAGCTCCAAAATACAAAACTATTTATAAAACACAATAATCCGCCTAATCTATTGAAAAGGCAATCGACCTAATCCATTGAAAAAATGTCAAGAATACTGATATTTTATTAATGGATAGCAATATGTGTATGTTTAAGCAAAAAAAAAAGTGCCCTTCCTGTTATATATTTTTAAGGAAGAAGGAAAATATTTCATAGTCACCAATGTATTTTATTCTGTCCTTGGACGTTATAAGGGAAAATAGTATAAAAGGTCAATATTTCATGGTTACACAATTTCATGTCATATATTTCAAACACACATCACTGATCATGGTTTAAACAAGCATACCATTTTAGGTCTTAATTAAAAATAAGTAGAAACATTTTCATGGGATGTAAACTTACAAATGCATGTTGAATTACTTTATACTTTTAAACGTATTTTCAGCTTGTATGTTTAAAGTAGCAATTATTAATTGGTTCTTAGCTCTATCCAAACTTACCTTTAGACCAAACTCTGAGATATTACAGTCTGGGAAAGATTACAGTCATCACTCAGGAAGTTTTTCGGTCGCCATCATGATTTGGTTGACCGGTACGAAATATCCATTTCACAGATGACA
>JAULBM010057091.1:0-10388 GCA_032357055.1 Geukensia granosissima
GGACTCTGGTTCATTATTGAAGGCCGTAATGGGACCTGTAGAAGTTTAAATTCTACTGTCATTTGGTGGGTGGCTGTCTCACGAACAATCATGCCACATTTCCTAGTTTTATCCTGAAGTACACCAAGCGAATTTTGCCACAATAAAAGTCAATCTCTATCAAAAGTTTTACAATGAAATTTATCATATTATATATCGTTAAAATTCTAATTTTTTGCCAAACTGAAGCTGAAGTTGAAAATTAACTTTAACTTGAAATGAAAAATTTCCCCATAAGGTGTAATGTTAATTTTTTCGACTTTGTAAATTTGCTTCATTTTGTTGGTGCAATCAGCCAATGGTCTCTGGTAACAAGTCATGATAAAATTTTTATTGGGGGGGTATGAAAGATAATGGGAATTTTTTTTTGTGCTGGGCAAAACTAAAGCTTTAATTACTGAAGGATGAGTTGCGGCAAAAAATTCGAGTTCCAACGATATTTAACGTGACATACTTCATAGCTTAACTTTTTATATATTTTTACTTAAGTCATTTCGTTTGGTGTACTATAGTGCATATATTTGTTTTATTTTCAATTTTAAAAAAATCAAATGTATAAAATACTCTCATGTACTTAAATTTGTTTCAAGTATTCCCTTTTTGTTCATAATTATGCGCAGAAAACTTAATTTATTTTGATCACCACTACATGTAATACGGTGATGAATATCCCAATGCTAAGGACGAATAAGATAATTTTTTCTATTGATACACGTTACACGTGTTTTCAACAAATAACAAGGGATAAATTTCAGGACATAAAAAATATTTATTTATTTATTTGATCCGATTTTGTACAATTTAGCAGTCCAGTCGTTAAGGGAGAAACCACGTAGGGAGAATTTAACACATTTATCAACACCAATTTTTCTATAAAACGAGCACAGTATTTCCCATTCAATATGATACAGTCTATTAATAATTTCAACATCTCAATGCCGAGGGCTTAATCTATAAAAAAATGCTATAATAAATTGTGTATGAATTTTGGCTTCTAAAAGTTCCTATGCAAATTGATTTTGACCCAAAAATACTGCGAAATTTCGTGCAGTATAATGTCAAAATATGTATTGAACTACGGAGAATTTTTTCCTTCTAAAGTGTCATAAATATTTAGGACAGCCGTAAATTTGTTCAGTTGTAATAGTTGCAAAAGTTAAACGTGGTATTTGAAACGTCGAATGCCCTCATAAAATCTCGTAAGTCGTTACGGAATTATAGATTCGTCAATCTAACATTTTCCCGCGGTAATTGCGTGAAGTTTTGTTTGGAATAGGAAAGTTTTGCATTTCAAAGATAATGTATCAGTTCTGTTGCTGGTATATAAGCAAATCGCCGAAATTTGATTGTCCAGCCATAATAAAAATGTTCTTCGAATAAAGTTTCAGTTTAAGATATATATTCTGTGCATATTTTTTTTTCTAAAATATCGCTACAGGTCGGGACTTATGTGCAAATTAGGTGTTCGCTTGCCGACCAAAACGTTGTCTTTTTATGAATAGACTTTCTGTACGAGTAGCTTTGTTTTGAAAGGTATTTGCCAAATATTACAGTTTATAATATCTTTGTTGAAGTTTTTAATAAGGCATACGGTTTATCGTATGTTTAAGTCAGAAACTCTGTCCGGGGATGTTGCTAAGGAAAAATTAACTACGATGTACACACAGTTAAAACATGTGAAAAAAGGAATTTTTTGATGATTTTTCATATATATGACAATCGATTTTTATAGAACGTTCCATCATTTTTTGACATCAGAAATTATTTTTGATCGTTTTAATCTCACAAAATCTCGTTACGATCTTTAATTGGTATAGATTTCTATTGGCTTAGATTCATCATTGACCCAGTGACACATGTCCTTGCAGACATTTTATCAGGGTTCGACTGATATTATTTATGTCAAGATATGTTCTCTGGAGCTTTACGATGTGCTTTTGCTAGCATTTACCCGCCCAATATGTTTCATAAGCATTACGTACATTTCCGTTCAACACATTCGACCTTTATATATCATTTTCAATTAAAGTTTAACACAAATTTACCATTTTATCCGCCAACCTTGTTTTTGATAATGCAAAGAAATGTCAAGATAATCTATAGGCAACGAGTTATTTTTATAAAATAACTATGTCATATATCGTTCGGATTGCAAATTAAAACATTGCAATTGGTTTACTAGGCTATTATTGAAACAGGTTGAATGCGTACGCCTTATTCCTTTGATAATACTTTCTGAAAACTGCTGTATACTAAGTTAAGTATTTTTCAAATGGGTATATCCAAACCGGCTGTATATTTATTAATAAAGCCAAACTCTTGTAAAGAACTTATTATTTACTCCCAAAAAGATCCCCTGAACCATACCTGCTCGAGCTAGGAACGTGTGATTGGAGGGCAAAATTGAAAATATTCAACTTGGTAATTCACTTGCACTAATCTGAAACTTATGAATAATTGTATTATGTTTAAAAACAATCCATAAAACAATCAAATTTCCAGTGGCTCCTTCATAAAGTGTATATATTGCTCAGCTTGTTCGTCATATATGCACGTGATTGTAACGACGTTTCAGATTTTAATGACCATTGCCTCTATATAACTGACAAATTATTTAGCAAGGATTTTTTACAACAAATTACTAAAACATTTCTAAAATCTTACACAAATATAAAGATTTGGTTTCAAAAATGTTTCTGCAATTATCTGACGAAAAACGGGATATTACATTCTACTTTTTACGGAAACGTGGTAAATAAAGTTCGTAAATTTTAACAAAATCCACGTGGTTCAAAATTCATCTTAATTAACTTATCCGTAAAGAATATCATCACAGCATTATCATTTATTATTATTATTAAGTCTAGTTTAGATTACCCATGCGAGAGAGCAAAATTGCATAATTCAAAGAGACGACACTCGAAACAAGCTAAAAAGACAAAATGAAAACCAAAATCTTGAACTCCACGAACTCTTTTACAAAGCAGGACTGTGATCTGGAGATCTGGAAGGGTAATTATAAGGTCAATCTAAGAAGATGTGGACTCATTAATTACCAGCAACAAGTCCACAACTAGTTGCGATACACAAACATGTACTTAATGTGTCTAGCCTGGAACCTGTAATCAAATGGTTGTCGTTGCTTAAACAGTCATTTATTGCTATTCGTTTGTAGTTTACTATTTTGTCAATAAATAAGGTCGATTGTTGTGTTTTATGAATCGTTTTTGGTGCCTTTTACAACTTCAATAATGGTATTGACTCTAGTTCAGTATTTAAAACCGGAATGGAACCTTTAAGTTAAATTTAGACTGTTAGATGGTGGATGGCTGTCACTTGGACAATCATGCCAAATCTCCTATTTCTATATTTGTATTTCATAACAAAACTTTTCGACCTATGATTAAATTTCCTGCAACCAGTTTAATTATTACAGTTATTGAACAACATCAGGACAACGTTGATTGTTATAAAAATATGACAAAACTGATCGAAACTTTAAGAAAGATTAAACGAAAACAAATGCTTGGACTCAATGAGCCCCTTTACAAAAAAAGAGTGAGAGTGCTTCGGAAGGATAAGTGCCTCCTCTCCCCCCGCGCGGCACTCGTCGCGGAGTCCTTAATGTCAAAATCAAGGTCAAATCTGGAAGGCATCTCACAACCTTCTATATAAACAAGGATCACCATAACATCCACGTCACAGGGCAACATGGATCAACCAATTTATGATGGCGACTATAGAATCTAAGGAGGGAGTGTGATAATCACCATAACATCCACGTCACAGGGCAACATGTTTTAGCTCGCCTGTCTAAAAGGTAATGTGAGCTTTTGTTATCACTTGGAGTCTGTCCGTCTGTCTGTTTAATTCTACATATTAATCTCTTGAACCGCTAAATGAACAGAAATTTGGTATAAAGCCTCTATGGGATATCCTTTAGAGAGTTTGCATTGACGCACAGGTTAGGTCAACGGATTTTCTGTCAAAACGCCCCATTTTAAAATCCTATCAAAAACCGCCTACTTCTTGCAAAACGCCCAACTTATTTAAAAATCGCACCGTTTGGAAACTACCCATTCACTGAAAAATAAAGTCGCTTGTAAAATCGCCCCAATGCAAAAACGCCCCATCATCCGAACAGTAAAGATAAATGGACATTTGATTGCCCGTATATAAAAACGTCAACTCTCCTGAACCAAATGTAATAAAAAAAAAGCACAATAAATTTCTTCAATCTAAAATACAACATAAACAACTGCAGTAATAACCATGAAATCAAATCTAAAAACTGAATAATTTAAAGAACATTTTGAAAACTAAAATGCTACTCTCGATATATTTAACGTTTAAATCTATAATGGGGGCGATTTTACAATAGTTGTTATTTTGCAAGAAATGGTAGGTTCTTAATGTAGCGGTTTCGAAAAAAATTAAAGCATTTTACCCGGGGCAATTTGAAAAGAAGTGTTGGCGTTTATGTAGGCGGTGATTGATTGTACAGCGGGGCATTTGACTTGACACCGGAAAATTTAGATGGCGGTCACAGGAATTTCCTTTTCTCACTGGTGAAATAATTAAAAATTTTCTCCTTAAAAACCACTGACACAAATGAACTGAAACTCGGTCTTTGGCATCTATGGGATTGTTCGTTTGTGGAAGTTAGGCAACTCCCATTAACAAGGGCTTGTCATCAATGTCTGTGATTAGTCACAGTCGGTAAAGGATGGTTCAAATTGACGACAGTTTGTAAGATCGGTTAATCGGGTCATTATTGCGACCGAACAAGAGCCGATGTGACGACTTAAATCTTTTCGTGATAAATCCATGGTAAAGTAGCTGATCCCGAAAAGCAAAATCCTGACAGAAGACAGCAAAATCACTGGTGTAGCGTGCCTCCGTATGTCGTTAAGTTTTGTTTTAACTCGCACTTACTGTTATACCTACAGGTTCTGTTTTTCTTGTGTAGTCCGTCTAACCCTTACCCATATCTTTTCATTTTCATGTTAATTTCTAGGTGTACGTCTAAATATGGAGCATAGATGGGAGTGTGTGTAGTATCAATTTCTAGACGTATGTCGTAAAGTTTTGTTTTAACTCGTACTTACTGTTATACCTACAAGTTCTGTTTTTCTTGTGGAGTGCAGTCCGTCTGACCCTTACCCATATCTTTTCGTTTTCATGTTACTTTCTAGATGTACGTCTAGCTATGAAACATGGGTGGGTGTGTTTGTAGTATCCTTGATTTCAAGTTAAATGTAATATGTGCGGTCGACAATTATCTTATTTAGTTTTATTTCGTGAAATAACGTCATCTGTTTTACATGACACAAAAAGATTGGCCAAGTTGTCCTTTTATCTTTTCTTCGCAGAAGAAATTGTATGAAGCCAAAATCATAACAATAAAGGAATTCATCGGTGGGAAGGAGAGCACAGTTTGTAACCATTGGAATGACGATATTCTGTTGATTGGTTGATTCTTGTTTAACGTCCAGTAGCAAATAGTTCATGCATATTCTGGACTAAGACAAGTTATCAATCAATAAATCATACAAAGGGCTAGCTAGGGGTTAGGCCGGGGAATTCAATAACCACAGGATGCCGAATTGGCATTGTTTGGTAGGAGTGGAAAATTTAGCCTAGGCAAATTGTCACTTATGGACCCCTCATAACGAGCTGTTGAAAAAGGATCTTTAACATGCTGAGAGCGTGGCAGTCTCCCAACACGGGGCATGGCGGTAACGTGCCCGTCCGGGACGAATCGATAATTTATACATCCCGCTTAACCAACGGACGCCCCTTTAGGAGGGTTCTACCTACTGGCGGAGAAATTGAGCAACCAATTTCTTAACCCAGGCTACTCTCGGGGTGGTTGAAAATTTATTAATCCCGCCCATCGATGCATCGCACGCGAATTTTGCAGGGGTTCAACCTGCAGGCGGAGAAAACGAAGGGCCTATTTCTATACTCCGTCCGTCCAAACATTACGAGAATGTTGTAAATCAATAAATCAAATCAAACATTCTGGATGCGTAGTCGGTATAGTACATATTTTTTATTAAAGTTAGAATGGTTAACAACAAAAGGGTATAATAAAGCGAAACTTCAGAAACATTGATGTTATGTCCTTAGTCTTACGTACACAAGATATTAATCGCATCTATCTTGCATATTTTTCTCTTGTTTTATGTAGAGGTCGTTAAAAGCTTCCCTGCGCTTCAGTTATCTGCTCTTATTTAATTCATGTACTGGAATGTATGATGAAAATTCTTACCAACATTCTACTTTGAAAATTTCCTTGGTTGTTATCTGTATTTGGCGTTTATTACGTCATAGACATATATTTTATTTTGGTCGATGAAGGTAACTAAAAATTCATGAAGTTTGACTGATCTGTCAATTTTTGATCCCCAGCGTGTTTGACGAAGGTAAATCCAGAAAAGCATTTTACACGAAGCTATGAACGTATGTAAAAATTAGATCGTATTTTTCTGGCATATATTTCATATTATTTCTTCTTATTATCGAAGGAATTTCTCGTTCTTATTTGGCTGATATGTAAAAATCAAATTATTGTTTGAAACAGATTAGCCTGATGAACCATATTGTTATAGGAAGCGTTTGTTCGAGGTCATTTATAAACTTGTGCAGCATTAACTAGGGATCATTTTTTCTCCAAAGAGTGAACAATCACGGGCACTAATGCCTACGTGTTCTGCCTTTGATGGAAGCGCAATTAACAACACTTTTTATATATACATAGTATTTTAAAAAAAGAATGTGGAATATATGCCCAAATGACACAATCCACATGTTATCTGGATTGTGGAACTGCATATTTTCTGGCAAGGCTAAGGACTGTTGTTCACTAGATTCCCGTGAAACAAGTTCCTAACAAAAAAGGACCTTCCATTTTTCCGTGTACATAGAGAATTAAAAAACAAAGATATAACTATAAACAGTGTGGACCAAACAAAACAAAGGTTAACTAGGTTGGTCCAAAATGGTAAGCAGTACCTGCCTCTTTAAAGACACCCACCGCATTACACACTTTTTCATCCTGTACTTGTCATTTCAGGGTTAAGTGGAATGTTTCAAGGATTACAACCTCCAGACCGAGAAAGTGAACAGCCCTTTTTTTGGTGGTTCCGGAAGTTCACAGGAAAACACCGCCATCATCTTGAACCGGATAATCAGTATAGGCGTCGACTGATATTTCTGGAGTGACGACTTCAACCGATGAGTAATATATCCCAGTCTTAGCTTCAAATGTGTCAACGACCCAGCTCTGTCTAGATTATCGTTGTATTGGACATATTCTCTTAAAAACATATGAGCTTGTAGAGGTATACGTCATAGGCCAAAGCAGCCGGAATGTTGAAGTCTTCACGTTTGTCATATAGTTTTGTGTGAAGCCTGCCTCTATTGTCTAATTCTAGATGAATATCAAGGTATGCGACAGACTTAGAAGTTTCTGTATTGTCCCTGATTTCAAGCTCATTTGAGAAGTTGAGGTGAATATATTACCTTATCGTGTAGTGAGAGAACACCATCTATATATATAACGGGAGCTAAAATTACAGGTGCGGGCTAAGTATCTTCTTTCGGTGATAGCTCTTGAAGAAAGTTGCCTCAAACGAGTGCAAATGTAGATCGGCAAGGAGGGGAGCATAATGAGTATCCATTGGAATGCAGATCTTCTGCTGGAAAACTTTCTTTTATCAAAATGTTACTTTCCAAGGCATATTTACACCAATATTACATGTACTTTTGTACTATATTTACATTACAACAAACATTTTATTCGACTATTATCCATTGCGTTTGTGCGAAATTTAAATAGGCAAGCGCTATTATATGTTACTGTATGACTTAAAGACACTTGTCTACTTGAAAAGTCATGATATTTGAATGTTACCTATATAAAACTTAGTATTGGTTCTTTGTGTCGTCTGGGCGCGCATATTGTCAAGAATATTGGCAAACAAGAAGTGGATATGTAATAGGTTCGAAACTGTCTTGAATGATACAGTTCACCAGACTGATATCAAGAACCTAAAATGCATTGGAGTAAAATGTGTAACAATTTTTCTAACATGCAAAATAGTTTAAGTCTTGGCAAACAGGAAGTGCAAATGTGAAAAACTTTAAACTTCCTTATACGATTCACTTCACATACCAAAGGTCTGTGCCAAATATCAGAAAGCTAACCTACATGGTTGCGTAGAAAAATGGACAGAAATTTTCCAACATGAAAAAATGGTCAAAGTCGCGGCAAACAGGAAGTGGAAATGCGAATGACTTGAAACTACCTTATGCGATACACTTCTCCATACCAAAGGTACGTGCCAAATATCAGGAAGCTAAACTGCATGTTTTCTGAGAAAAATGTGACAGAAATTTTCAAACATAGAAAAAAGTCAAAGTCTCGGCAAACAGGAAGTGGATATGCGACCAATTTGAAACTGCCTTACACGATACACTTCCCTATACCAAAAGTCTGTGCCAAATATCAGGAAGCTAATCAGTATGGTTACAGAGAAAAATGTGACATAAATTTATAGTCACCTAAGAATTGGGTTAATCCCTATATGTCTCTCTGCGAAACGCAAGCGACACAAAAACGCTATATCAGGCTTTTATAAAGTGTGATTTTCGAGCTTTATAAAAAAAATTGTGCATTTCTGCCTTTGTATTAATTTTTAATAAAAAAAGGCTTATTCCATATTTAACGGTTTATTTTTTACGCTATGAAACGAAGTTTTACATACTATTATCTGCCCCTGAATTTCTCTATGGATATTTAACCTTGGAAGTCGGCCTTCTTCGATTGGGCGGGAAGCAATTTCAAAAATTGTGCTCATTTCTTTTGTTCGGGCCTTCTTTTGTTATTCATTTTAGAAGAATTAATTTTAAATCCCTCAAACCATTTTTGCATATTATCTAATCCTAGTTTAATAACTTAATTATTGCGCAGCGTTTACAATGTGTACTCCCGGACTCGCGCTAGCTCATGCAGAGAGCCACTTCCGGCAAACAAATGGCGGACTTTACAATTTAAATTCCCTTACAAAATTAAAACCCGGCGCAGCTTACAATACATCGTGATTGCTAAAATCATTATTGCAACTTGTTTGCACTTTTTTTCAACCTACAAAATAAACACTGTTTTTGTAAGAATACGACAGAAGTTTTTCTTTTAGAACGCGTTTACCCGGTTCCAACAAACTCTGACATTGAGTATAATTGGTTGGGTTGATTTAAACTAAACATTGTGTTTTCATTGAATAAATAATAGGTAATATATCTACATGTATGCATTAGTCAAAGTATTCCAGAACTGAAAACATGCGCACAGAGATTGCATGATTGGTTGGCCATATTCATTGATTTATTGCTTGCTGCTGAAGTTATGTGGCTATATATTCAGCCATACTCAGAACGAGAACAATAAATCAATATGTAGGATGTAAACAAATGATTTTGGGTCTAATTTTTTACTCTCACTCGAAAATGCGTTGATTTGCTACATGTACATTAAAGAGGTTACCTCTCTTCAGTAGCACAAGACAAGAACCTTGAAAGCCGAAATCCAAAGTTGTAATTGGAGTACTCATATACAAACAAACCCAAATAGACAGCCAAATGCAGGGGAAGGACATCTGCCATATACAAGGAAGTCTTCTCCATTATTTCAGGGTTAAGAATATAAATTATTCATTTAAATTATTGTAAAATAATAAGTGGTAAAATTCATGCCAGACAAGTCTGACAGCTTGGCTGGTAAATACCGACGGGAACCTGTGACCAAGTGGTTTAAAAATACAAGTTTACCAATATTGAATAATAAATATGGGCGAAAACGAGAACAAGTTATCAAAAGTTGTTTTAAATGGTGCGGGCTTGGGGTCAGGCAGTGGTATTTTTCTAGTAAAAGACGCCAACTTGGTTCTGTTTGGATAGGGGCGGGCACATTAAAGGTTTGAAATTTTAACTGTTTCTGAAAAAAAATTGTACTAGCTATTCAAAAAGAGCTGTTCAAAAGGTCAATAACATCCAAAAATGTGTCATTTTCGAAAAGCCGTATAGCTTATTTTTTCTTCCCCGGTCGCAATCGTAGGCTGTGGCTATCCGATTGGGAAAACCATCTTTGTCAAGCACAATTGACTATACACTGAAAGAAATGCCTAGTTATTTTAACTGGTTTGCCTCGTACTTCAGCGGTAATCCCTAGTAGTTAATCACATTACTAATCAATGTGGTTGATGGTTATTAACGTCCTACACAGCAAATAAATGCTCTCAGTCGGACGGTTCCTGGCGGAACTAAAAGTATTGATGTAACTTATG
>JAULBM010057102.1:0-10388 GCA_032357055.1 Geukensia granosissima
AATCGGTTCACCCCATCAAAAGATAAGTTGCGGAAACCTATGTGTCCACAGACAAGACGCCGACGCTGACGACGACGACAACGCCATAACATAATACGGCCGCAAAGTTTTTGCGGTCATATAAAAAATAAAAATACACAGAGTTATATATTGGTAATCTTTGGGTTGGGGCAATTGCATGAATTTGTGTTTGGAAAAACAATAATTTGCATTTCGAAGGTTTCGTGTCAGTTCTGCACCTGGTAAATAAGCAAATCGCAGAAATTTGTTTGTCCTACCATTATGAAAATTTTATTCAAATTAAATTTAAGTTAAAAATATCAATTCTGTGCAGTAATTTTTTCTTTAAAAATGTTTTTTTTTCAGCTATTGCTATAAGTTGTATTTATATGCAAATTAGGTTCCAACTTGCCTGGCAAAACATGATGGACGGGTTCATTATCGTTTTATGAATGGAATTTCAGGTGTTAAAGCTACAAGTAGCTTTTTAAGGGTTATCGCCAAATATTACAGTTTACAACATCGTAGTTAAAGTTTTGAATTATGCAAACGGTTTATCATATGTGTAAGAAACTGTTTCAGGGGACTTGAAAACTCATTGTAGTCCTCAAGAAAATTGCTCAGGTAATATTTTCTACATTTACACACGGAAAAAAAAAAAAAATTCCTGTGAAAAGGGTATTTTTCATTGTTTTTTTTCATGTATGACAACCAATTCTTACAAAAGCAGTTATTCTTTAAACAATCCATTGTTTTTTGACATCAAAAATTATTTTAGATCGTTTTTATACAAGCCTGTGTAGACACAGTATTTTGTTGGACACAATAATGTGCTGGAAACAGTATAGAGCTGGAGACAGTAAAGTGCTGGACACAGTAAAATCTGGACAGAGTAAAATGCTGGACACAGTGATATAACTAGATAAAAGATCATTTTGACTCATATTATTCTCAAAACTGGTGTCACTTTGTTAACTTTTTCATAAGGACTCATTTGGAAAAACCCATCAAAATCATATTAAAAATAAAATTTTTCCATATTATACATAATTGAATTCCACCTCCCCGCCAATAATTTGACCCCATTTAGCTCGAAAATGGTAAAAGATAGAGAAAACCGTTTGACATATTACTGAAAGCTCTCATTGAGAGGAATCAAATGCAAAAAAAAACATCAAAATTGGATGAAAAATAAAAATTTCACATCTCCTGCAAAATCATATTTTTTTAACCCTTTGACCCCTTTTATACAAAAAACAGTACATTTTACAAAAAATGCATGGAGTACTTTTTATTGCATTGCATTTTTCGTAAGGAATCATTTGCAAAAAAATCCATCAAAATCGGATGAGAGATAAAAAAAGTTTCAAATATTAGGGCATGGCCATTTTTGGACCCCCTCATATCTCAATTACAGTAAGAGATAGGACAACACACTTGTAGCCTATTATGTTGACTTATTCATGGGAAATACAAAGAAAAAACCAATCAAAATTGGACAAGAAATAGAGATCTTGCATTTAAATAAGAAAAAAACCTTTTTTAACCCTTCCCCAAAAATGGGTGGGCTAGATCCCCAAAAATCAATACCAACCTTTATTTAGAACCAATTATCAATGTCCCAAAATATTAAAAGGATTGGTTTACTAGAACAAAAGTTATCGTGCAGTAACCAACCTGTCTACAGACACCAACAGCATCATACCATAATACGACCGCAAATTTTTGCGGTCGCATAAAAAGTCTATCTAATGTGAAACTTCCAAGAGCAAAAAAGTTCTTTGAAAAATTGGAATGTTGCAGCCATACTGATTTTCCAATCAGTTTGAAAGACATAACTTTTTTAGAGGAACATACAATGGTCATTCGTACCATAAATTCAATCAGCATGGTAGTCTCTGACATGAAGAAACTTCCAGTTGGTTCCAATGATAAATTAAGTCTGACTGTGGTAGAATTTTTGAATTTCCATTCAGCATAAAACATTTATTTTGCAGAGAGCCATATAATGATCATTGTGACAACAACTAATCAATCAGCTTGGTAGATTGTGACAAGAAAATATTGAAAAAACTTCCCATATGGTGAAATGTTTATACAGTCTGGCAGTAGTGGCCATCTTGAATTTCCAATGGGCATAAAACATAACATTTGTGTAGGACCATACATTGATCATTCTCACAACTAATCTATTAAATTGGCATAATAGCTTCTGACAAGACATGATTTGAAATTTAGGCCAATCAGAATGCCCTTGGTGTTCATGTTGATTTTCTGTGTAGCAAATTAAATAGAACCATAAATTTTGTAGTGGACCATCTAATACATGACACTTCTGGTCTAATAATAAAACAAGATTGCATATAAAAACAATACTGATCATTTATTTCATTACTGATTAATTTTTCTTTATCAATTAAATGTAAAATGAAACATTATAAGAGAAAACAGATACCTTAAACAATAAAGTTAATTTACTAGGCTTCAGAAAATATAACATTGAGAGTCACATAATTTGACTACACTCTAAAACCTTATTCATGTTTTTGACTTGAATTTAATGAGTCACACATTTTATCACTTGTGTTTCACTCAAAATCAAGCTGTTTTCAATAAAATCACTGCAATATACGTGCAGTAAGGTGAAATTAAATTAAATCTAGCCATATATGATTTTAAACATGCTTAATCCATAACAAAATTTCAAAAGTAATAAATAAATTCATTACATTACAAATTTACAATAGATAAAATCTCTCTATATGTGTGCATGCTTTTACTGTGTTCACTTTACAGACAACAAGCAAAAAACAAGATCACAATAAAATTACTCAAGACAATATAAAATCTATGGACCTTTTACAAAAAATTCCTATTCATAACCGGACTTTCATTAAAGACCCAAATTTTAAGAAAATTTCCCTTTGCATGTGGTACCGTAGTCAGCAGATAGCAAAGGCGGGAGACAGATTTATATAGATAATATACTTAAAACAAATTCATTATTACAGAGCTATACTATCCCATTTTCATAAATTTTAGCTACAGTATTCCCTCTATCATACTGCCCCCCTGACGAGTGGCCTCTCTTCTTATATGGCCAGAAACTGCTTACATTTAACTATTTTTTATGCAAATTAACACCTCACGAATGGCCCCTCCTCTAACACGAACAACATCCACGTATTTTGTCTTCAAAAGTTTAAAAACTTCTCTCATCCGGCCAGCTTTGGAGTTCACGATCTCTACTCTTCCCAGTTTGCGATTCTCCAATTTTAGGAGCACCGCACAGTATGAGAATCGTACTTTCTTGAAGTGTTCTGAATATTTTATCATCAAGTTCATGGGATGTTTGTCAGTACATGTCATAGACAATAAAACATGAAAAATTTAACCAGTATGGGACCAGGGTGAGCATAGTTCAATTAGTTTAAAAAATGGTGAAGAGAAAAGTCTTATCACTTGACGAACAATTTAAAGTTATTAGATTAAATGAAGAAGTGAAAGGATCAAGAATTATTGCCACAATATTTGATGTCGGAAAAACCCAAAAAGGAATTCGAAGATACCAAAGGGGCAGATTAATTCTTTTTTTAAAAACAAGGAAGAGATTCTCAAACAATGGGAAAACGGGGCTAGCGCAAGTAGAAAAATTGTCACTGCAAGGCATTGTCTTTACCCTGAACTCAATGATCAAGTTTTTGAATGGTTCTGTGCAGCAAGTGGAAAGAACATTCCAACCACAGGTAAAATGATCCATGAAAAGGCAATTATGTTTGCAGCAGAAATGGACTTAGATGATTTCACTGCCAGCAACTGATGGCTAAACAGATTCCAAATTTGACATAACATAAAGTGTAGTGTCTTAAGTGGGGAATCAGCTGATGTGAAACCTGAAATTATTAAAGATTAAGGTAACAGATTACATTCCATTTGTAAATTTTTAATTGTAGCAAAACAGGACTATTTTATAGAGCTTTACCAACAAAATCATTAGTTGAAAAGGGAGATAATTGATAAAAAGTAAATTGATTGACTGATGGTTGCTTCATGTATATTCAAGATAACAATTAGTTCAACAATATTAAATATATGCAAAAAGTGGGGTATGTTGACAAAAAGGTATCAACTATTGACTATCGCAAGTTGGGTAAGGAACAAAATTATGTCTTTTTTAATGACCTGCTCTTTTTTTAAATCAACAGAAGGATCCTTTGCATGCAGGTGCTGTGACATTCCCCAAATATGGTACCCACTATGGTCCATGACTAGGCTTTCTATATTATGAATTGGCATGTTAAATAGTTTTAAACATTTACAAATAATGGGAAACAGACATATGAAATTATAATTTTCAAATAAACTAAGGGTTTCCAGAAAAGAGATATAGAATAGGGCTAAAATATAAATAATGTTATTGATTCTGTATTGACTTACACTAAAATAGACATAATCAGTAACCTTACTTCTGTACACTTATTTCTAATTATCTCCCTTGGTATGGAGTACTCATAACATTTTAAGAGAACCCTTCCTGTGTTTAAATTATAAGCGTTGCAATGGTGGTGCCTAACATAAATTTATAAGAAGACAACCAAGGATAATTTTAACAAACTTTGGACAAAACATAAAAAGCAATTTCAAACATAGCTAAAGGGTAAAAAAAAGGTGTAATATGCATGGACAAAAAAAAAACACAGCCAGGTTTTCCAATATAAAACTAAATTAATATAATGAATTATAATTTTACTTAATCTGAAAAAAGGTGAAGTATTGAAAGTTGTAACACAATTATTAACAATAACTGGCTTAGCACTATAAACAAATGCCAATCTATTTCAATCCTCAATTAGATTCTGAATCAGAACTAGAATAACTTCTATATTTCTTATTATGCTTATCATCATCTTTATTAGAATTGCCATTTCCCCATTTCTTTTTATGCTTCTTCACTTTATTTTTAGAATGTTTCTTTTTGCTTCTTTTATTATCCAGTTCTGAGCTGCTGTCATGATCATCACTATTGCTATTTTCAATAATTTTTGGTTTTGTTTTCACATCCTCTGTTTCTGACCAACTTCTCTGTAGTCTGTCTGTCACATTGTTATATCTAGAATGTTTCCATTGAGGACTTCCATGTTCTGAATCAGAGTCACTGTTATTCTTATCATATTTTGAATTTCTCTGCTGCAATTTTTCATTGTCTGATTCAGATTTACTCTCAGATCCACCTGAATAATATTTTGAATTTCTACTTCTTCTATGAGATGAGTCTGCAGTAATACTTTTAGAATATTTTTGTTTAAATTTTTCATGGTTTGATTCTGAGTCACTCTCTGAAACATCTGAGTTATAGTTAGAATATTTCTGTCTTTTCTGATATGATTCTGAAGAACTGTCAGAGTTCATTCTGTGTTTTTTAGGATATGTGTGCTTGAATCCTCCATGACTTGACTCAGATTCGCTATCTGATTCCTCAGAGTATGATTTTGAATGTTTCGCTCTTTTACGATATGATTGTGAATAACTGTCATAGTCTGACCTTCTATTTTTGGAGTGTTTTCGCTTAAATCGGTTGTGATCAGATTCACTTGTGTGATCATTAAAATATTTTGAACTTTGGTGAATGGATTCAGAGTTGCTATGGTAGGAGGATCTCATTTCAATACCCTTAGAATTATTGTGGTTGTGTTTATTATTTTCTTGTTCAGAGTCAATTTTTTTGGCACTACTGACTTTGGACTTTTGTCTTCTTCTACTGTTTTTAGTTTCTTGCTCAGAATCACTTTCAGATGTGTTTTTATGCTTCCTTTTCTTCTTTTTCTTTTTCCGTTTTTTCTTCTTCTTTTTTTCTTTCTTTTTGCTACAAGTGAAAATATACGTATGTCTTTCTGGCTTATATTCTAATAAATCTAAATTCTTAAAACAAAAAATAAAAAAATCACATTAAATTTTGACTTAATATAATATAATATAATATCATTATTATTAGCTATTAATAAACCTATATTATGCAACCACCTGTATAATGTGACAATATTTCTTTCTTCCTTTTAGAACACATTAGGTGGGTCTTACTGTAGTAGGTACAACTCATGTAAAAATTCAGCCAAAATTGGCTGGTGGCATATCAATAAAATCGCCATAAAAAGTTTTTGTATTAGTAAAATAGCAAAGAAATTGAATTCAAATTTTATAGCCGTTTATAACAATGCCGGGTTTCCTTATTTACATTTATTGTGCATAATTATATTAAACTGAGACTGGTTTTTAGTTGCAGTATTTATTTCAGATTAAAAGTATATAACTCAATTTTAGGTATATTAGAGTATATACATTTGGCATAGAGTACAAAAGATAAGTTACATTTTTCCTACACAATACAGTCACAACTCACAGAAAATAACTCTTAAGAATATTCTTTAGGAAAAGCAATACTGCATATGTGTACCACAGTGCTATTCATTACTTCTGAGGAGGGTGCAGGCTTTTATGGGTTATCTCCCTTTTTTAACATATCCTCAAAGCATTCTTGTAAAACTGATCTTAGAAGTGGTACTTTTTAACACACAGAAAATGTGATGCTTCAAAATTAATTTGTATTTTGGACCAAAACAAATTTAATGCAAACAAATTGGTTTAATACCATATGCCACTGCCTGCCTCATTCTTATGCAGAATAGACTGCCTCGGTGGTGTAATTTTTATTGTGCTTGCCTCGAGTGTGGAAGGTCCTGGGTTTGATCCCCAGATAAACCCAAGATATTTAAATCAGTATTTGCTGCTTCTCCACTTAGCATACAGCATTTAGGATTAAGAGCTAAGACTGGTTGGACTACAGTCAGAATAGTGTGTTTGGATAAAGTAGCATGTCTTCCTGTGGACTGTTGCTTTTGTGAGCTAGCATGTTAAAAATTGGACTTAGCTTGTCAATCTAGTACAAAGCAGGCTTCATTCATCATAATCATTCATTAATATGCTCTAGTCCTGAAATGCATGAAATATTTACCACAGGACGGTTTTACAATAATATTGTGTTTTCCATGTAATATGCTAAAATATGTCCCAAGGTTTGAAGGCAAAATGCTGGACCCGGAGGGGAGTGCATTATACCTTCTAACCTAGGGGACATATTTTGGCATATTACATGGATTACACAATATTATTGTTATTATTACTCTGATTGTTTACTTCATTGTCAATCAGTGAGAAAAACCTGCCCATTTATTATCACCTGATTTATTAAAGACTGCCTTTTACAGGCATATTACATGGATAAGCGCTTAATATGCGTTCGCATATTATATCAACACTATTTGTTCTTTGTAAAAATATGTAAAAATAGTAAAATTGAAATTCTAATGAAAGATTTTTACATGAAGAGTTATAATAAGCAACATTCAATCAATCAATCAATCAATCTTATGCTGAATAGTACTCAAGTCTGTTAATTTACTTTAAAATTAAAAAAAAATATTGAAAGATAGTAACAGCAGGTTAATTAAGGATGATTACTTCAACACCAAAATATTTAATCAAGAGCATTCAGACTGATCATTTTTTATAGTCAAAAACATATAGTTTAAAAATCAAACCTAAAAATTCAAGTCTTGGCAAGAAATCTAACATTATACTTAACAAGCATTTAGCATAGTACGTTTCAATAAACTGAGTCTCTCACGTTTTGGCTATTATTTCTTAAAGCAATATCAAAATCTGTTTGTTTGTTTGTTTGTTTGATTGGGGTTTAAGGCCACTTTCAACAATATTTCAGTCATATTGCGGCGGTCAGTTTTACTGGTGGAGGAAGCCAGAGTACCGGAGAGAACCACCGACCTTGGGCAGGTAACTGACAAACCTTATCATGTGCGATGTGAGTTAATATCAAAATCTGAAAAGGAAATTTAGACTGAGATTTAACTATCTTACCGGCAATAGAATTTGCTATTCGAAGTTTCACAGGTGTCATTGTTTATCCTGTGTTCATGTGAAAATTGCTGATTTTTGTGAAAAATTAAAGTTACGACGTGGTCCGAATTCTTGCACTCATGGTACCGCCAAGCTTATATTTTCTGGCACTACGCATAAATATATGCCAATAGATATTAACCTATCAAAATATTTTACATTTCCTTAAATTCACAAATACTGCGAGCAAAAATTGTTATAATGGAAAACCACAAAATTAACCAATTTTCTATATGAGTCGAGAAAAACTAAGAATATGTGTAAAAATTTCGAAATATACAAAAGTTAATGGAACTTTTTATCTGATACATTTTATAAGAAATATGAAGATTCCTCCAAGGGATTTTTCTAAATTTAATAAAAAGTGAGAAACTCAGGCCACTCAGCTCAGTGAAACATACTTTAATAGAAAATATGATTACTGGTAAATATGGCCAATGGTTTACATTTTTCTTTCTCTAGTTTTTCAATAAATTGATTTTGCTGCTTTAAATTAAATTATTACTTAGAAACATCTTCACAATATTTTGCTCAAAAGTGATATTGCCCATCTTAGTCTGCTTAATTGTTCATTGCATTGTGCATCACTTTCTCAACAATTTGTCAAGCAGTGCGAAAATTGCAGTTAAATCAGAAAAACTTTAATTAAGTTGTCACATTGCTGCTATGAAAAGCAACCCACATAACTTTCCATGAATAGATTTGATAACAATACTCTTCTACAAATAATCCAACTATATTAACTTACACTTTGGATGACTTCTTGTGTCTTTTGCCTTCCTCAGACCTATCACTGTCAAAGTCTAGTGGATATAATTCTTTGAAACCACTGTGCCCCCATCTAAAACAATAAAAAAAATATTCATATTTTTTTTTTGGGGGGGGGGGGGGTAGGGTTTAGACAGAGGAATGATCCTGATTGCAACTTTAATAATGGTTTCTTCTTATTGGTATAAGATTTTTAACTCAACTCGTTTTATCTATTCTTAATCATTGGGTTTTTTTCCTGTTAAACTCCATTATTTTTTTATTATTTCATAAAACATATAATGAAAAGCTGTTTGAGTAAATATTTTAACTTTTCTAATATTTTGAAAAAAATTGATACAAGACCAATAAGAGAAATCTGTTTTCTGACCAAATTTTCAAATGCTGATATATCAAAAATGACCCTGCTTATCCATTATCTATTAATGCCTATTTTGTTTCAGTATGAATGTATGATAACACTATATCACATCTGAAAAGTTTTGTTATTGGGAAATGAGAGAACATTATTGTTAATTTCTGTTATACAGTTAAGTCAACACTGGTTGTCTGCCATGGAAACTGTGTGATAAAGGGTAAATTTTGAGAAAATAAACATAGAGAAAATGTGTCCTTGCAAATCAATCAAACATACACAAACCAAGAAATATTTTGACTAAAATTGATGGACATACAGATATGGATGTACAAACAAATGTAGGTACTGATGAGGGCAAAACTTAATGCCCCTGTTGCTTAAAGGCGGTTGCATAAAATAATTCAATGACCATTTCATCAAAGTTTGTTTCCAACTGGCAAGTGGAATATTTTTTTCATGAACATGTTCATACATAAACCAATGAAAAATCAAGACAAACCTGATTCCTGCCAAATTATAGGTGCTTATACACATTTCCCAAAATAAGCACACTAACTTTTAGGCCATAACCCAACCGACCCTAACATTTTTTTATGAAAAAAACTTATCACTTCTTGAAATTTTTTTTATTTTGTGAACCAGTCTAATATAGTAAGGGAATCTTCTTTCAGGTTACTTGGTTGATGTAAGTCTCTATCTAGATAAAACAGAATATTTAAAACAGTAAAAAATATGATTTGCACAATTTCACTAAAAATTTTTTTTGCACAATTCTACGCAAGCAACAAAAAATTATGAATTTAAATATGAAATAACAATACTAAACCTGTCAGGATCTTCTTCTTCCGTTTTATACAACTTCCGCATACAGACAGTACTTTTGAAGGTTTCTGGTTCATCATCCATATGTGCTCTTTTGTCTCCCCTGGAAGAGAACTCATCTCTCATATCAGCTCTTTTATCCTGCAGGAAGGAATTTCTACTGTCTTTTTCAAATTCCTTCATTTTATAATAATCTTTCCACATTTCAGACTCTTCAACAATCTGAAGGAAAAAAAGATATTCCACTGAATTATTATTTATGAAAGCTTATGAAATAACATTACTTAACCTGTCAGCAAAGGTTAAGATGTGGCATATTCCATCAGTAAAAACAGAGGTGCTTCGCAAGCGCAGCATGATACGACCGCAGCATGTTGAAATGTGAAAGGTGAACCAAATACCCTTTGGGTAAGTGTGGACACAGTATTTTGTTGGACACAATAATGTGCTGGACACAGTAATGTGTTGGACA
>JAULBM010057113.1:0-10388 GCA_032357055.1 Geukensia granosissima
ACCCAAAGATTAAGTGATCTGAAATCCTATTCACAGCTTCTACAGAGATCAGATAGGATAGGGTATACTATACAGAAAGTGGTGTTTAGAGGCTACCATGCTAGTGATCAGCTTCAGGTAATCTGTTAATCAATAGTCTGAAAATGGCCGTGGTATAGAAACTGGTCATTCAATTTCTCCACCAGCAGGTAGAACACCAATTTCTCCACCAGCAGGTAGAACACATGTAAAGGAGATTTTTTTGTTTAGTAAAATGTATTAATACTGTACCCTCCCTTTCCTTCAGCAAGTGCAGTTGGAGAAAAGGCATTATATATTTCCGTCATGGACACTGGTCTTCTAAACAACTTCCCAAATGTCCTACTGTTAATCTTCCTGGTCTACATATTAATTATATGTACATGTATTGCCTGCTTGAGAGAAAGAACTAATCAATTAATCAAACAGTGATAATCAAAACTAATTCTCAAATATTAAATGGTACACATCAAAGTAAAATTTAAAGGTAGGCTTTTGATTTTAAAGAGAATACTTCTGTAGACAAATTGATTTGTTACACTAACTTTTAAATAAGTTAATACTTCAATATTGTAGAATTAACATTTAAAGGTAAAATTTATAAGATTTATATAACATTCTAACAAACAGTAACCTGATAAATACATGGTATAGTTAAAGCAACCCTTTGGCCCCATCATTTTACCAAATAAACAAAATTAACATTTAGTTCTTGTTTTGACCCCAAAGTTTCTCAAAAATAGTAAAATTTGATGTAAATATTAGTTAATGCATTGCTCCTGAAAAAGACTTATTTTTGCCTATTAGAATATTGAAATGAATTATTGCATAGATCAACTCAAAATTTGGGTTTTATGATAGGTTTTGGTTTAGAAAATATAGAGCACAATTGAGACCAATCACAATTTTATTTATTTTTTGTAAAATATCAAAATACACTAAATATTCAAAAATCAAGGTTGTTGTTCTGTGTGCTCAATGTTTTTGGACCAAAAAAGTTAAAAAAAAAAGCTTATTTATTTAAATTTCACGATTTCTAAAAAAATGTTGAAAAAAGAAAAGCCTTAATATTCAAGAACTGATAAGTTTGTATTATCTAATCAAAACTTAAATTTTAGTCCAAAGTATGGCTGTATCACATCTTGGTCCTTTCAAAGTGTTCCATTTGAAGCAATTTATGGCTATAATCAAGGAATAAACAAAAAATATAAAAATACATTATTGAATTTACTTACCAGTTTTTTCCTAGTTTATCTGTTTCTCTGTTTCCATTAAATAGTTGTTTGAAAAAGAAAAAAAAGTACAATATTGAATATAAAAGTTAAAGATTTTGAGTTTATTTCAAGGCTTCACCAAAACTTAAAAAAACACCAAAAATGTACAGTCTCCAAAAGACCTTTAACAAGATGGACACACTTGATAGATAGATAATTGATGAAAACCTGTTTTTAGGCCATGCAAAGCAGTGCCATAGAATCCCGGACCAAGTTACGGTTAAATGTAGAAATAGAGGAACAAAGACAGAAACTAGCAGACCTAAAAGTCACCAAAGAACAGAATCGGGCTAAATTAGGTAAGAATGTTACAAGCATTTTTTCTTGTTTCATTTCTAATCATGAAAAGATGAAATAGGTCCAATTTGGGAAAAAAAGTTAATTGAAATAGAAAACTTTGGATTATTAGCAGACACATTGATAAAGATGCTTGTTTAGAGGGAGTATATTGGACTAACTGTGTCCTTTCAACATACTGTCTATTCATTTCAATTTCACTGGTATGTTCAAGTTCATTTTTTAGCTAAGTAATATGACACCAAAGTAGAGAAGGAAATTCAAGACCATCTGAACATGCCCTTTATATAATAAGGTAGTTATGGTCAAGTTTTTTGTTTTCTGTGTAGTGATCTATTTACTGTTTGTCTTTTTTGTTTCTCTTCTGTTGGCCATGGTCTTGTCTGTTCTCTGACTTAACCTTGGTATTCTTTCAAATTCTTAATTTACCTAAACTTCAAACAAATGTAGAAATTTATTTTCATAATAACTTCTTTGTAGTACAAGAGATGGAGAAAGAGAAACAGGAACATAAACAGAAAATATCTTCCTCCAAACAAGAGCATGAGCTGGAGATCAAAAGTCTGGAATATCACCAGCAACTACAGATCAGATCACTGATGACCAAGGCTAAAATAGGTAATTCTGTCTATTATCACAGGTTCAATATGTAGATGGAAAATCTTAAAGAAATATCCCATAGAAATCAATGAGAAATTACGACTCAAAGTTTAGGAAAGCTACCAATATGAATACTAACTGCAAAGCTTTTTATGCCTTGGATCGGCGAAATAAAAAAAGCTGTTTTTGATAACCCAACTGAACCTCCTATTTGGTGAGTACACTTAAATTAAAAACAATAAAAAAATAGGAGATGTGGCATGATTTTCCATGAGACAGCCACCAACCAAATGACAGTAGAATTTAAACTTCTACAGGTCCCATTACGGCCTTCAATAATGAACCAGAGTCCATACCATAACAGAAGCTGTAAAAGGCCTCGAAATACAAAATGTGAAACTATACATAAAACACGACAATCGACCTAATCTAACGCAAAAATTGTGAACATAAAACAATAAACGACAAATGAAACAACGACAACCACAGGTCTACAGATTCCTGGCTTGGGACAGGCACATTAGTATGTGGCGGGATTGACCATTTTTCTGGCAAAATAGATGACGGCACTCTGCCATTTTCTTTATTAGAATGTATTTTTGTTATTCATTCTTATTAAACAGACAGAAGGTCATAAAATACTTATTCCGTCGTTGTAAATGACGATTTTATTCAAGGTTGCAATTTATCTTCAGCAAGGGCATTTCGTTAATTAGTTAATCAATACTAAAACATAAAGATATTGCCGATGTTGACAGATTTCTAGACTTAATATCTTTCTTAGAAAACTTTATCGTCATATTTATGGTAATATAATAAAAGAGTCCTTCCGGTGCCATTATCGAGAAGAAATTGCATTTTCCTTGAACTATTTCTAACACCTACTCGAATTTATAATAAAATCTGGTGTATTTTTTTTTTTTACAAAAAAGTTAATGATAATTACATTTAAGAAAAGTATTTTTATTACATCACAGTAAAATAAACAGCACTGTATTAAGTCAATGATGTTTACTGTACGTACATGTATGTGCTATCAGTAAGAAAACACTGTGATAAAAAGGGAAAAAAGATGTATTTCTATATTATTCCTAATCTTTAAATGTCAGGCCTAAACGTTAACTTAAAACGTGAACTCAGCCTGATTTTTTAGGGTTCGTGTTACTCCAGCATTGTGTTCAGTGTAGTGTTGTGTGTTCTATGTCTGTCTTTCGTTTCATTTAGTTGGTCATGGTCTTGTCCGTCTTCCGATTAAATTTTTTTCTGTCTGCCCCTTTGGTATCTTCTAATTCCTCTAACTTAGATTTATCGCCATATTTGAGTTAAAAACGGAAAATGATATGTATATGTTGTAGTGCTAAGGCGCTTTTGATTTTGAGGGGCTGAAAGAAATTGGAGAAAATCTTTACTTAATTATGAAAAAGATCTGGCCGAGTTTTGAAAAAAAATAATTACGCTGATATTGTTTTAAGAATAAACACCATCAGAAAAAAGTTCTTTTCTGCAAAAATTACAAAAATAAGAAATATCGCAAACACATGAAAACTAGTGGATGTTTCATCCTCTTAAACATCGATATCAAAATATTGACATAAAATTCAACTTTCGGTAAATATTGCATATCCTTGAAGCAGATGAAGGGGAGACATCATTCTTTGATTAATACTGGTCCATTTTAATAGAAGAGAAGCTGCTTGCAATGATTTATTTTTAACAGTGCATTTGATTGGCAAGTTAAGAAACGTTTTCTTAAAATTTGTCAATGCTCTTGAAACGATTTAAATCTATCCATCGTATTCAACCTACAATTGTTTCTTCTTCGTGGCGGAGAAACTGAGCCTCTTTTCAAACTTGTCGGTCGCGTAGGTTTACTTCCCGTCCAATATACGGTAAAAAGTGTTTAAAATAGTTTGCTGACGATAAAAGAACGGGATTTTGCTATTATTCGACCCCTCTGGGAGTCGTATTTCCAATGTTGATATCTTTAATTCGTTTTCTTAATTTAACTAATTGTCTTTTTGTCACACTAGAAATATAACATTGCGTTCCGTCAGGTATTTTATTCAAACCAACAATCACTTCAAGACATTTAAATTGTGCAATCAAAAACAAAATTTCTTATCGTGACGGGAAAAGTTCATTGCATAAAATGAGGTTTTATAAACCTAATTCACAATAAAAAGAAAATATTTTTTCTCTCCTCATAATTAGCAAATTATTGCTGCAGATAACCTCGTCCTTTAATTATTGTCTCAATAAACTAATTGACGTTGTCGTCACATTGCGGAAGAAAAGTAATTACAACTGACTACCCAGAATTCTCATCGATGACGACCTGCATGCGATCAAGTGTATGAACCTGGCCTTGACTGATGGCGGCTTACCAGTATAGATTATTCAAATGATATATGGTCGTTTGACATCTCAAATGCATTTTCCATTAAAAGGTGATTATTCAAACCCATAATACTGGCTGGCTAAGCTATATATCAGAATATTGTATATGGTGATGTCCTTTTATAAACAGACGAATTGGATAACATATATGGTATTGCAGACGCGAAAAACCAGGACTTTGTTTTCAAATTGCACTTCAAATAGACTTACTGACGGTTAACTGCTATATATATTGTTACCCTTTATTTCTCCTTACATTTAAAACATACATGTATAAATATCTCTCAACGTGCCTTTAAGGCACGGGGTCACTTCCTATATAAAAGGTTTATATTGAAATGTCACTGGAAGGTTTCCTTTTTCCCGCGTATAAATATAGGATTCGTTAATAATTATCGTCGGTCATCATTACATCAGTCGAGTTCATGTAGCAGTCCTCTTACCAGCAACACGTGCTGCCAAGCAAGGAATACTATGTGTATAACGAAGTAATGGCCTACTCGTTAAATCACCTTCGACGCAATGATCCACTGTCGTGCAGCCCTGCTACAGTGTGTTGAGGAAGGACTCAGCAAAGAAAATAACACCGTGGAACCGCAGTCTGCACTGTTCGGATTCTGGCCCTTAAAAGAGCCATTGATAGAGAAATGCCAACCGTAAGATTAAAGAAAGTCATCAAACGACGCCATCTTGAAACAAAGACACGAAGCCCACGTAGCTTCAACAACATAAGTACGCTCCTGACCGAACTCTACAAAGGATAGTAGGCTATTTAAATACCACAACGTTCGACTTGTAAAAAAGTCTCCGTTGACAACTTTAAGAGGGAACGTTGATCCTAAGTCAAAAGATAGACTTACACGGCCATTACCATGATTACCAACAGAAAAGGAATATTAGACTGAATGAAAAAAAATGTAAAAAATGACTACATTCAAAAGTAAAAAAACAGCTAAAATTTAAGGCTGTTCTACAAAATCGAGTAAAAATTCTTCCAAAAAAGCAGAACATGAGACAAATGGAGACATATACAAATAACTCCTTAGAACACTCAGAAAGGGCAAAAGGAACACCACAAATACGAAGGGTGAGCCAGAGGCATTCCCCTGAGCAATGACATTCAATCGGGGAAAAAGGGGTCTAAAATTTCGGAACATTGCAACAAGCTACACAACTCTACAATTAAGCACAGCTTACACAGTAATCTTAAATGTGACTTTGTGTTAAAATGTCAAATACAGATTTGCTTTTATATGAACATACATGTAGTCTGTTTGTTGTAAACATAACTACTTTGTTTATTCTTACAGTTATGTGACATTTGAATATGATGTCATTTCATGCAGAACTCTGCAGATAGCAAAAGATCACTTCAAGCTTTAAGGTGTTTTTCACTTAGATATAGTATACTACTTACACGATAAGCTAAAATCCAATCGGAAACAGTTAAATCATAGGCAAAGACAACCATGAATACAATATGTACCATCAATAATTAAAATATGGGCGGTTACTATTTCCGGTTACCCAACCCCCTTGCCTGTTGCCTAGATCAAGAATATATTTACTAAGTAAATAGTTATAAAGGCCTTTTTGATAAAGTCTTATTAATGATGACTTGCAAGTAAATACATGTACCATGTAAATGTATATGTATGATGAGCATTATAGGCCTGTTGCTACAACCTTATTATTGAGGTATCGAGAACTTGCATGTAAAAGGATTTCGAAGATACGAAAGGGGCAGACAAAAATTGTTAAATCAGAAGACACTCTAGGCCATTGCCAACAAAGTTTAACGAAATACAAACATAGAACACACAACACTATACTGAAAACTAAAGCTGGAGTAACACGAACCCTTAAAAACCAGGGTGAGTTCAGGTGCTCCGGAAGGGTAAGCAATTCTGCTCCATTAATGGCAACTTAAGTAAACGTAACGTATGCAAGCGTTATAAGCTATTGATACCTGATTATCAACGATTTCTATTCTAAAGCAACCTTTCAAGAAGTGAGAACTCTATTTTTGCATTTTTCACATCCATCGTATTTACCAAACATGATTACAATGACATCTATCCAAGTCTTAAAATATGTGCTGGAACTTTTAATTGAAAGACATATTTTTCACAATTTCAAAAATCTCAGTTCTGACTAACACGGTGTAAAATTTGTGTTTTATCGAACTGAATCTATATTTGAGACAATTTCCGTGAAAAGATATTCTCTAAGGAGAGACAGTCAAATGTAATCTACACGAAAGAAAATGTCATAGGTATTCTTACATCATTATATTATTCATGTTATAACGATAGCTGTCTCACTTCATATTACCATGGGATTTATTGTTAAATCTCCTAGAAAACAACTGGACACAATGTGTCGCTATTTCAGTTATTTATTGTTGGAATGTAATGTCGACGACTCCAATGACATCGATTAGCGATGAATAAGTGCAAGCTGTTGTAATCGGAAATTTTAACGTATTACATAATTTTGATTTAAGGGCATTAAGGATCGACAAGGTACGATAAGGCCACTTTGTGGCCCAAAATTTAGCCAAAATTTCAATACGTAGTGACTGAAAATATATGGATCAAATACAGAAATAAACATACAATGTTTTACATATGTCATTGATTTCACTGTATTTATGGCCGTCATTCTGAGATAACAGCCCAAACTTGTACTATTTTCTAGTTTTCTTCAATCCAGTGCAAAAAACTACATTTTCTACAGTTTTCAGTGCGGAAACAATAGATCATATCCGTGTCATGTTATTTCTATATATTGTGTGTCATGTAAAAATACATAACATATATAAATATGAAGACTGAACACACCTGTGTTCTGTATTTACAGAACCAAACTGGCTAAAATAGTATAGCTATTCTTGAAATTGCTGTAAAATTCAAAAATTTGACAAAAATTCAAAACTTAATTTTTACAACTGATGTCGTCTTATGGGAAATGCAGTATTTGATTATAGCTTCCAAATGCTTACATTGACTTTTTCTATTATTGTTTCAATCTTAAAAAAGAAGACAGAAAGAAAATATGTCCATGAGACACGGAAGCACCCGTCCCGGCAAATAAAATGGGTTGATAAATACTCTCCGAGTCATTTTTGATAGTTGTCTTGTTTTTCGTCAGACTATTTAGACGTTTACTGCAAATTTTGTTTTGTCTTAAGATTGTTTTGTTAGATATTTTTCTTCTAAAAACAAATAAAAGTTTTGGAGAAAAGGGATAATTTGTTGATTTTGTGATTGATTGATTGCACTTTCAGAACGAGCATTAAAAGGTCAAACCCTTTGCTTTTACTAGTAAGAAATGGTTAACCGAATCTAATATTCTAGATCTAAATAGTAGGACATGTTTAATTGGCATTGCTCATTATTCTGCCTACGAGAAGGCTCTTAATCTCATTGAAGTCTGCTTATTGAAAAAGCAAAAATGCCTAGAAAAATACTTGTTTTTGACCCGACGGCGCATAGGATATACGACCCACCGTACTTAAAGCAAGCATGATCTACTAAGCCATCGTACTCGGTTGCAGTTCGTCAATTATAAAAAAGCCGTTTATTGAAAATAAGAAAGTAGTAATCCAATTCATATAAACCTAAAATCAAATATTGTGTTTTTCTTGTCGAATGCGTAGCCTTGGTTGGAAAAACTTATCAATGTAACATTGTTTAAAAGGGTTTAGCAAGTGTGCGGGAAACTTTTGTGTTGGGATATATAGCTACATGTGTAAAATTAAATTAAATAAAGTAAGCACGAGTTGCCTAAATATTAAAAGAAGATATGGGGTAAATGTGAATGAGATCAAACTCTATAAGTGTTCAACGATCAACGATAACCGTTAGACTGCATAGAAGTTCCCGGTATCAAACATGTAACTATATAACAGAACATCTCAAGCTAATTTTCAATTCTAATTTTTTATGGAACCTTGTATTAAGCTTGAAGTTTGAAGCTTTTCTGAAGTGGTTCACTATCTCTGCTAAAGTATAACCTATATATATATATATTCTTGTTGCCGATAAGGTTTTGATTTATTTTAGGATTTTTATTATTATCGTACGGGATTAACGACTGTTTTTGGATACTATATAATTAACGCGGATTTTAGTTGTAGTTGTTGTCTGCCGAAAAAAAAGTCGACAGAGAAATTTTTGAGTTTTTGTTTTATGTTGCGCCTATGAGTTTCAATTTCCCGAAACAAACACAAGTCCGTGACACTAGTACCACTCTTGCATGATACTCAATTCCAATAATCTCTTTGATTATCCCTCATCCAATTTCCTAAGGAGAAATGACAATTTCATCTGTCTGACTTTATTACACGGCCAATCATTAGGAATGTTTTTGGCCTTTGAATGCCTTTAACAAACTCGTTAACATGGTTATCAATTTCAATGGATTAAATTGACATCCGAGACGACTAACCGATCGATTAAATGCGATTTTTATGATACTGGCTTTTTATTGTATTGCACACAGTTTATCAGATTCATCGTTTAACGCTTGATTTAATATAATGTTCATATTGTTAGCATTGTCATGCTTTGTTATGTGGTAAAAGTCAGACTTAATTGAACAATGCAAATTTCGTCGTCCGTTGCAAAATTTATGACATGTAGTACGTACTCAACGGTAATCAGTATTTTTATTATTTATATTCCCCCAAAACCATGCATGTAATTAACTTGTGTTAATTGCAAGATTATGACACTGTTTACCTATCACAGAGAAACTGCTACTGAAATATTCGACCTCTCCTTCCAAAAATGATTGTGAGGAATGTTTATATTTACATTTGTCCGGTGGGAGACGCTTAAAACATTCCGTGTTTGGTAATTGCCACGCTCAAAGCACATTAAAAAGCTAAAATCCCTTGCAACAGGACTTTCAGTTGTCAGTATACGACCAGTGACAATGCTAAATTTTCCAACCCCATATTGAATCCATAACATTTAAAACTTCCACCTTTCCGACCCTTGCTCAGTAGTCTACCTTGAAATGGACTCTGGTTCATTGTTGAAGGCCATAATGGGACCTGTGACTTGGTGGGTTGGTGTCTCATGGACAATCATGCCGCATCTCCTATTTCTATATTAAGAATTGCTTACTACCTGAAAGTTAAGCAGCGACTTTTATAAACTGTACTTGTACAATGTAGTAATGAAGGGAGGGTTGTAGAATCTAAATTCTGTCATAGCATACCTTCTGAAAAAAACTGTAAAGGCCGGGTTAAAATTATTGGTTGATTGATTGATAGAATGTTTCTTAACGTCCAGTGGCACATATTTCATGCATATTTAAGACAGGAATATTTTAAAGAATTATGAATAATGCAGTCTAATTAAAATTATACCCTACATTATTTTTCTTTTTATTTATTGTCCCCTTAGGACCAGGTCAGCTTAATCTGTGTCACGTGCTCATTCTGCTCAATTTCATTTTGTCTTATGTTGGCACGACAGTGGCTTTTTGTTGTGCCAACATATGACACGATGCGATTGGTGACGAAAAGCTCGTGCTGCAGGTATAATGAACAGTAAACCTCTTGGCTTGTGTACTCGCTAAACGGTTGCATAAACTAGGATTTGTGCTAGATGGGATATAATTAATGACAAAAATAAGTGTGAAAAGAGGGAGTTTCGACCTGTTTGATGCATCCAACATCCCATCATATGTCAAAGCAGTTACCCCCATATGAGATTGATTGATTGTTGGCTGCTTAACGTCCAGTGGCAAATATTTCATGCATATTCAGGACGAGAACAAGTTCAACAA